>SNQJ01S0096003.1:0-31699 GCA_010110895.2 Picea sitchensis
TCTTTACTCCAAAGTATTTGCAAATGTTTTTCTCTTTTGGGTACCAATTTTCATTTTTTCTAAGTCAGAGTCTATATCATGGATGAATGGATTTTATTTATTTTATGTCATCAAACCTTATCATCAACCATTTTGTTTGGTTTTGAAGGATTAAACTTTCTCTAAGTAATGTCGCAGCGATAGGCCCCAAAAGGTGTGGTTTAAAGGCGCTTGTAGCAATTCTTCGACAAAATTTGGCCTATAAGATAGTCTTTCAACATCACCGATACCCTTCGACATCGGCAAGTTTCGAGAGGTAAATCGCAAACGGAATAAACTACCATCGCCGACAGTTAATAGAACCAAAGTGAAGAGAGAGCTGAAATTTTGACTTTAACGCTAACTAATCATTGATGTGATCGTATGACGTCGACGTTGGTAGAATATGGTGTGGAAACTAGACTTATGTCTAAAGGAAATCATCGATGCTGAAGGAATGTTTCCCATGAAAAGGTCAAAATCAACCGCCACATGTCTTTTCCATGTAAGTAGTTAATTTTAAGCGCAACTGTTCCTATGTCATCTCTTTACGTTTCCCACCGTCTCGGTAATACGTATCCCAAGTCAACATTTTACGTCAACGGCAATACGAGGTTTGAATTGACATCAAAGCTTTCGACTAAAGGTATCAACAAAAAAGCGTTTAAGAAAAAGCCAACATAGATCCACTTGTTTTCTAATGAGTGCATTGGATATCCATGTGACAAGGGGTTTTCAATGAACTTTCCATTTATGCCCGTTAACGTGCGGTGTCTACCACACTTGCTTCCCGTAGATCATACGGTGTTGAAAATCGCTTGAGGAAGCAGTAGTTTGATGGGACTTTATTGGGGATAAGATCATATTACATTATTTAAAGAAGACCCAATTAATGTTTACATCAACCCGTTACTATCCATGGGTTATTAAGCGTAAGTTTGAATCCATAGATGAACTATGTGATAACTCCTCCTAGCGCTTGTTGGTTTTGCATTTCATTTAATCCCCGTTATGGTTGGTTGAAGTGATGGATTTGTCTTGAGATTTACAACCCCTTGAATTTAAAGAACTATTTAACAAGGTAAGTGTACTCTCTGTTTAAAATTACAAAAGACGATATTAAGCAGCACCATTTTGTGCACGAATTTTTTTTAATCGGAGAAATCGGAAGGGTGAAACGTCGAGGAGCTGACAATCTTGCTCTAAGCCGGAGTTAATCTTGTACAAGGAAGTGGTATGAATTGTCTTCATCATTTCTACATTTGCAATTGCATCAATAATACTTCTGGTTTTGGGTATCTCTGTTTGTTTCAAATGCCTCAAGAAATCCTTCAACCGGTCACGGGGCGCTAGACTGAAAATTGATTAGGAAGGATCTACGTCGAGTTTTGCAAGGGAGTTGGATTTTGCCTCAAATATAGAATCAATTATCCACCGTCCACCAAGAAGTAGTTTATCCATCCTCCAATGTTCAACGACACAAAAGCGACCATAGGGTCTAAAGTGGTTCTCCCACATTGGGGAGACTTGTACAACAAAATTATTCAGGAGGACTACCTTGAGTTTATGCCTCATAGCAATCCAGATGTCCTAATATTGGATGATGAGGTGTTTACAAACGATGGAGAGTCAAATCGTGAATTGTAAGACCCACAACTCTTGAAAGGTATGAGACATGGGATGGATAATTGACCATATTAACGGTGGAAGTGCACCATCAGCAATGAAAAGGCAGAGTGTATTTGGTGTTTTCCTTTTCGATGGAGGTGTGAAGTACTACCTACAAACTTCGAGGACCCGGGAGGAAGTGGCTAAACACAGACTTTGTGGTCAAGTTCAACGAGATTCATGATACCAATCGACTACTAGCCTCGTGGTGGAAAGAACACAAGAAATTTAGTAGGAGCACTGCTTCATTTTAACCAAAGTAAAATCTCAGAGAGGCCATACGTATACATTGATGTTTTCCAAATTTTCCAGAGGCATGGATTGCCCTTATATATAACACGGCCAGGCATAAAATTTTTCTCTTTTCTTAAGGACATATTCTCTCTTTATGGTTTCTCATTTGGAGGAATTAGGGGAACCGGTCGAACTCAGATCAAGGATCTCAATTTGAGACAAACAACTCTAGGACTACGGTGGTGGCTCTGTAATTAAGCACTTGGACCCTTCGAGTTTGGAGTCTGAATTCAATGAGTACCCGACCTTCCATATGCATAGGAATCTACGGTGGCGCTAAGCCTTTATAAATGGCCCTCACCAGGGGCGGTGATAACCTCAATACAAATAAACAATTCACGGGTGTAGCCAAGAAGGTTCCAGAGCCAAAGCCTGCTTCGGCCCGCAATTCTCGTGGAGCCTCCACATGTCCTTTCTCTAAAATCGTGGTCTGGATTTCGGCCCGCCCTCAACATTTTAAAATTCATGCAAACTTATGTCCCCGCAATGCTACAGGACCATCAATCTCACAATATTCACGGTGCTTCTAAATGGACAACCAAGATATACCTATGGGGAACCAATGGTTCATATTTACCCCTCCCAGATCGACGATTGTGGTCATTTCAGAATTCCACACTGCAGAATTCTCAAGTCTCAAACTTTCCTTTCTTCCATATGTCAATCTTTCGGAGTCGATGATCCACATACACTTGTACTTCTCAATCAATGGCTCTGCCTGACTTGGAAGTTTGACCTTTCAACTAAGATCAACAATCTTGTGACCCTTTTCTCGATCAACAATCAAGATTTCGCCGGGTCTTCGGACTTCCGAGATCTTAAATATAAAACTTCGCTTCCCCTCAAAGTATGCAAATTACTGCTTATCCACTTGAATGAGGCGGTTAGAGGCTTACTTTAGGTATTGCGAAATATCGTTTACCCACATATCCTCTGGATTTGATAGCTACTACGATTACATGATACCAGGGCCCGCTTGATCGCCTCTTTCCCCAGATGAATGATGAGATTCACATGGAGCGATCGGCGGCAAGATTTACTTCAAACAATCCATGGCTGAGATCTACTTTGGATGATTAGTTTAAGGATTTACTTGGCTCTCAGGTATCGGACTTGATCTCAAATCTCAGCGAAAACTCTGAATGCGTTTCTCGAGTCCACGATCCGTTGCCATCGTCCCTCACGGATTTGTGATCCGGATTCGCCAGTCTTGAGATTGAAATCTAAATTCTCAACTGAAACCAGTGCGATTCCGGAGGTCTTGATGATCCCTATGTAGCGTGTCCTATCTAAATGGCCCTTGTCTCCTTGATTTACGGAGATCCCCGGATCTTAGTTTTTTCCTCCTCTCTATTTCTCCCAAATGGTTTTACACCCGAGGAGTTCAAATCGGTAACATGTCTTTCCTCCCCGGTCCGATGGTTCCCATTTGCCGGTTGTTTTGGGATGGCTGATTTAAACTCTTCTAATACGTGTTCTCCCGGAGTGCTTCCCACCCTACAGTTCCGATCATCTGCGTATACGGATCGATCCAGTTCTCTCGACCAGCCTCTCTTGACTTTCGGGGGATTTGGGGTTTGTCTCGCTCCTCGCGAAACCCTGGAGTATTTTCCCACGAGAGTCCGATCCCCATCTGCACATGACCTCTGCGGGCCAATGGACGCGCTGATCTGCTTGCTGTCTCTTGACTGCGGGTTTCAAGCTTCTATGCTCGTTTCCTTACTGCAGTGCATTGCGTCCGGAGACTTACGTTATCTACACATACCCCTCACGGCGATCCAGCGACCGATTGCCACCGCCGGTGTTACCCAAAGTCCGCATGCACCCTTGCCTGTCTCGCGGATCCCGGCGGTGACGTTTACTTTCTCTCGTTTTGGGAGTCTCAAATCTCCGTTGAGAGCCACTCGGCGTTATCGAGTTTACAATCTGTAGCGTGGCGTGTCTCCTGTCGAGGAACGATCAAGATATATTTCTCCTGAAAATGAACGGTGCCAAACTACTTTGGGACTTCGGTGCTTTGGTAGATCCACTCTCTACGTCAATGCGAAGGAGACTGGAGTTTGGAACCTTTAGCCGATTAGGCAACTATTGGTCTGCTGGTCCAATGACCACCTCTTGCTCCTCCTCACGAGGCCGGTATCGCCCGACAGATATTTTCGAGGGTTCAGGCCTCAGCCCTTGCCCCCTCCTCTGAGGTCAGTCTCTTGGACTTCATGCATGCCGAAGATGTTATATATGCAGGAGCTTGATCCTGCTTTGAGGATTTCTAGCTACACACTCATGTTTCCGGGGATCTCGTCAGGCTTCCAGTTGAAGGTTGGCTTGATGATCGATGGGTCGCATTGTAGGGCCTAACATACCTTTTCTGTCGAGGAGGCTCAACCTCGCAATATGGGAAAGTGTTTCCCAACTTTGGTCTGGCAGGTCATTGATCTTGACTGTGAGATCAGCGAGCGTTAGTGATGCGGGCCACAGGCGTGATATCCCTTTCACTCACCTTAGCGCTCATGGCGGTTACCCTCAATTCCATTCGCGTCGATGGATTCCGCGGTGATTGTAGGTTACACCTCCACAATGGAAATTCACTTTCAGCTCTAGTCGAAATCCTATTCGTTGATTCTACTGATCTTGTCTGCATGAGATCAACGACATGGAATGATGCAATTTTATGAACTAGAAGGTCCGCTAAAATTCACCTTGCACTTCCTGTGATTCCCAACGATGATTAAATCGAGGCGGTGGTGTTTGATTAGGTAAGTCAGAATTCAGGTATTTAAAGTCGATGCATGACCAATGATATAGCCTCTCATTAAGCGACTCACATCCATCGGCATCATATTCTTAGAGTCGTAGCTAGTTATGGTAACTTGACTAGCGTCTGCCTCCTAGATCTGGCAGTCGGGACGGTTCCTAGGAAGACTCATATCTAAGGTTTAGAGTTAACTTCAGGACTTCGATAATTTGGGTATTTTACCTCCCTTATGACAAACTTATTCATTTCGCTAAACTGTAGTCACAGATGATTCAAGAGGTTAACTCGATGCTCTTTCCATATCAGCGGTCCCGCATGATAGATCGTGGATTCTTCGGTTTATATTTTATGCATTGATCTTCAAATAAGGGAACCTTCCTTTTCGGTGCTGATATCGTTACTCTTCCTGAGCTTTGTTAGCTCTAGAAGGCTTAAGAGCTTTGCACTCTTTCTCTTAGACTTAACGCGGAGATCCTTGCAGCACCTTACACTCGATTTGTCAGCTCTAGAACTTAAGTGGATTTTCGGTCTTGCCTACCTCGCGAGGACCACATTGCATAATGCACTATCTCGAGATTTAACGGACTCCTCCTCCATGGGACTCACCTTAACAACTAGAATTAATGATATGCATCACGGTAAAGCGTACCTAAGATCGACGAACTCGCAATTCGTGGATCTGGCTTAAGCCATGGCATGATCATTTCACAATACAAAACATGTCAATCATAGCATGCGATACACAATTTAAACATGAATAAAGAGATGTCAAAGGTATAACCATCAAAACATGCATCCTTGGGTCCTTCCACGGTATATCCATTTCATTTACATAATTACGAGCAATTTCGCAGAAGATTTATGGGAATGCCTCACTTACCAGTTGTATCCAACCAGCTAAGCGTAGGTGTTGCTTTCCACACCCAACCACAGGCTCGGAGGCATTTCGTTCTTGCATAATGCCTCATTCAAACCATGGAAATCGCCTAGGGAATTTCTACCATCTCTTAGAGAATCTCTCTCTCCTGCGATACGAGGTTTAATGAATTAGCTATATCAGGATCCATGCCGGGGTCCGCCCAGGCTATATTGCTTCGAGTTTGCACCTCCATTCTGACAATTTCTGCGGTGTCCTCTCCTCTCTCTCTTATTTGTCTCTAGATGTATGTTACCTTTTGGTGCATATGCCCTTTTCTCGAACAAACCTCCCAGTCTAGAATCATTCACAATCGAAATTTAAAACTCTCCGATTCCCTCTGGAACCTCGAAACAATCCGGTCTTTATAAGATTCCTTCTCCAAATTAACGCTGGGCTGAAGCCTTCTCCCGCGTAACCGCTAGCGATCAGCAACGAGAACTTCATGACTTAGCGTATCCGAGTTGCATGGGGCCATTTCAATCTCTGGCTCTAGGCTCGGATCACGGACTGGGAATCTATTGAGGTGCTAGCTCCTCATAATCTTCCTTGTTGTGACTTGGGGCCCAACTTCCAAGTGCTACGGGACTTCGCACTTTGCAAAATCGTGAATTAGTTCTCCTCTCTTCTACTGATGTCCGAACTTCCAAATGTCGCTTGCCTTAGATCAATGGTCCACAACTTTCCGTGTTTCAACGGTCTAGATCAACTCTTCACAAATCGGGACTTCACGGTTTGTAATTGGAAAACAATTCTCCTCTCCTTTCCAACTCTTGATTTACCGACTTTCAAGTGCGTCATATCAACGGCTCACTATCCGATGGATGGATCTAAGATTTATTTTCATGAATCGGATGTTTGCGGTTCATGACTTTTGGAAGGCGATCTCCTCCATTCTCGACTCTTCGCTTTCGATTTCCGATTCAGAAGATCAATGGATTCGATCTTTCCCCTTGATCAGCAGCTCCACCACCTTTCTGATCTTTCAAGTGTTAATGACTCTGACCTTATCCTCCTCTAGGCTTCTCGCGGGTCCGCGGCCGCGGCTGTGATGCTACCCTCAAAGAGTCTCTCATCCATCAAGTTCCTCAATAAGCTCCATTGCCAAATGGCAAAGGCGTCAATATGCGAGAGCTTGAATTCTTTGCCGACTTGAAACAATTGGCACCGAAAGTCACGGTGGTGTTTTCCCTCTTGATCTTTTGTCAATGAAATTTGAATTCACCTTGGCGCACAATTACGCTCCTGCATGCAAACTTTCACTATTCCTCCACGGTTTTGGCTTACGCAGGTCTAAGGAGTTCAACCGCCGGTTATTTCAAAATACTTTCAGTGCTGTCTGGCGCACTCGTGCTTTCGACCGCCGGAAGTCTTTTTGAACTTGATAAGTTCGCACTCTATATGCACTCAGCAAAGTAGCCGCTCTGCATACAAAGTTCCACTATCTCTTCCGTTTGGAATTAAATAAAATACTCTCTCCACCGCACTCCTTGCGCTTTATAGAGAAAAATTCGAAACATTCGTTATTACAAATTCCTCCATGAACCTCAGCCGTTTCCGCAGTTACAACAACAACGATCAAACTGCGTAACCTCCATACAATCGGATCAATTTTACTGCTCTTTCTTCATTTCGAAAACACCTGATTACATTGCTATCTCTTACAACCATTACAATGAAACTTGTCTGGGCTTTATGATCCTTCGCGCTTCTTCCCCTATCCGTCTATACTTCTATACCGGTTACCTACTCAACAATTAAGTAGCCTGTGAAATGGCGGGATAATATCCCACGCATATTATATTACGGTCGTTAGCAGGACACGGTCGTGGGACCGTGGGCTTTACGCCAAAACTAATTAATTGTTGGGGATTCCGAAAATATCCTCACCTTTCTATGGGGTGGTTTGGTGGTTGTCTCTTCGATGCGTTGGAAGTCGCCGACTTTGCTTCCGCGTCTGCTTTTATTTGATTTGTTCGCGATGCTCTGCATCACCTTCCCTCCTTTAGAAAGGTTTCAGAACACGGCCTCCTGTTCCCTCATGCGGAAGAGATCACCGGGTTTCACCTGCCGCTGGTGCCGGGCGCTGACATCCCTCACGAGCTAGACCATGCTTCCATTCCTTGGGGGTGGTTGGTAGTTCAACCCTTTGGTCCTTTCTTTATTAATTGATTTCTTTCCTCTAGGGATATCATGGTTCGTACTTCAAGGATTCACCCCAACAGTCAGTTATGGGCGGTTTAACAATGGCCGCATTTACATTGTCCACATTCCTTATGGTAATCTATTTTATTGATTAATTGCTGTTTGAGGGAAACGCCGTTGTTACAATTCCCTCCCTTAAAGGAATCTGATCCTAAGTGTTTCTTTCCTAAAACACATGTTGCCCTCTCATTCATTTGTTTCATAAATCTTGATCCTTCTTCCTCGGTTAGGTCAACACTTTCAGACCTTTAATCACCCAGTCACCTTCTTTCAATGAACTTCGGACAATAAACCGATTAATCCCTTGATCCTTATAAAGAAAGCGTTGCATGAATTCGGAAAATTTCTTAATCTGCTTACCTGATAATTACCTATGTAGTTTGTGGATCTGTATCCACATAGTTGTGCATTATCCGGGCTCATTATTTTTCCTTGACACACCCATTGTTTGCATGATCCCATCAATGGTTTACAAGGAGACTATCAAGGTTTCATATTCCTTGGTCACTCCTTATCGGGCCCAGGGCAGGCGTCCCTTCTCGGGTGATTCATGCTGCCAAGGTTTTTCTCCTGCAAGGGAATAGCTGCGTTAGTAAGTCCCAATCAATGGTTACAAAGACTGTTGAGGATCCTCCTCTTCTTTTGATCCACTCCTCAGTTGATTTCGGGCATCCTTCTGCTGCTATCGGGTCCACCGGGTGATCCATCTTTTCCTTGCCAGGTTTTCTGCGCTGAAATATTCCGGAGACTCTATAGGTCTACGGTCAGGTGTCCTCAGGCTTTCTCGCTGATCTCCCTCGGCGACATAATAAGAATATATTCGTGATCGTGACGCAGGGTTCTCATGAAACGCGGGTAGCCATTTTGGTGCTTCTGACGGCGATGCCAGAGCAGCTAAAGTTAAGGGATGCTCTCCTTGGCCGCGCGCATAAACGGACAGGGATGGGATTTACTCTCCTTCTACCGGATCAGTCATAGATAGGGACTAATGTTACTCTCCTTCTCCCAAATTAGTCTCTATTTCATGCGATCAGATTCTACTCTTTCCCACAGTTCTCCCTCAAAACTGAGAGCTCGGTTTCTTGTCTGCGCGCTCTTCGCCGATATTTCCATTTCATATCATGCGTTATACAAAAGTTCACAGGACATCATGATTTTGCAGCGCCTTTATAGCGTCGTCACGATAATTTCAGAGTTGTACATACTAACAATCAAATTCACTTTCCTCAAGAAATGCCATTTCATGGGTTGGCGGGAATTGACCTTCATTGAACACAATGCATTTACCTCGGAGAACAACAAATGTCTTGCAGTTTCGGCATTCCTCCAGCCAAAACCAGTTGTTGGTTCGGCATTAATTTTTTCGATCACGTACTAGCGGGTCAAAGTCATTTCATCTATTTAAGGATACAAAGTAAAAGGGAACATCATCCCTTACCTGTGCATCATTTCAGCCTTCCTGGGTACGCCAGAATGTAATTCCGGATATCAATTTGGCTTTGGTGAATGTACGCAACGATTGATAATACCTTCATGCAATGCACCCGCTTTACGTGATTTTAAAGTTTCTTACACTTTACAACATGTACTTTTCCATGATGCGTTGGATCTTGGCAATATTCACTACTTATGAAGCTTATAGAACCTCATTCATTATTGCAACAAGACTGCTTTTTGCTATGGGATGATCAGTCCCCAGTCGGAAGTACATGGGACTCAAATTTTCATATGCATGCAAGATTCTTCCTTTATTAATAGCAAGGTGCCTCGCAGCCCCCAAGTTTGGATTTTCTAACGCCTGTAATTATGAAGTAGAAGTGTTGGAAGGTCCCTTCCTTCCTCGTGGAAATCCATTACTGTCGCTTGTAAAGAGCATGCGTTTTCAGCCAGAGGCATTTCATGCAGCGTGCTATCTATGAGGAATTTTTGTTTCAAATCGTTCCTTTATTGGTCCATGTATTCATGAAATCCATTTATCACAATCCTTTATGCAAACATGCATTTCTTGAAAGCAATTCTGGCGTGCTATCTGCACTTTTTGTTTCAATCGTTCCTTTGTTGGTCCATGTATTTCGCGACGTAATAGTTCATGAATTCTTCTGAGGATTACAATTGGTCTTTACTACCCGGGTTACATCATTCAAGTTCTCATGCAGTCATACCCTGCCCACGTTATCCCTGGGGCATCTGGCTTCCTTTTAAAGTTTCATACATATCATTATGGGGTAAAAGAATTTCAAAGTTTTGATCGCTTTCATGCGTACCCGCATAGACATACATTTTATCTGGTTTTGGTAATAAACTTCCCTCGATAATATCCACATCGGTGAATTGCTCCATGGGGAATTTCGAGTCCCTTCGACAATATTTCAACAAGAACCTTATCATAGTCATCCTTTTATTGAGGTTGCTCAATATTAGCTACTTGTATACTCAAGCGGATGATCGTATCGTCATGGCGCATTAATTAAATCATATAGAATTAAAAGTACGAAAGTACCATAGCAGTTCAAATTAATAAAGAATTCCTTACATGTCTAGCATATCTATATGCACTCTATCACATTATGCTTAATGTTTTTCCTCGCCGGAATTACAATACAAATAGTTCTCAATATTTCTCACGATAAATCCTCGGCATCACCATGGTGTAAAAGTGATTTACTTTCATTGAATTAGCCTTCAACTTATTCTGAGAGAAAAACATAATGCCCACAACGAAAAATTAGGGAACTCTCCCTTCTTCAAATTCTTACATGTACAGTCGGTTGGGTTGGAGACTCAGCATAACTTCGTTTTGCAATTACTCCCGTTTTAGGATCTTCACCATCTTTTCCTTGAGCCTTTGTTGGACTCACCTAGCCTTTTGGAATGGCAACGTACTTCAGCCTTAACCATATTTTTTGTTTTGTTCATAATGGATCATGAACACCAGCCATCATGCACCTTCAGTTGCCTCGAGGTGATGATATTCATTCATTAGTGTTTATTCATTTCATGATGTTTTTCAAATGTAATCCAAGATTACGAATTGTATATATATATATATTCTTTTTATATATATATATATGCCCAATTCTCACCGGTCATTAAGGTTGTGACTTTGTTTTTCTTGGCGAGAATTATTTTATACACTTCCTCCGGGAACTCATTGGCTTTGCTTCCCTTATTGCATATCCATCTTTCAACTGGCATTAGGCCTCGAATACCAAGGTTAGCTTCAGCAATTTTACCGTCCATGGAATATAAACGTACATCTCTTTCCTTATTACCAGATTATGTATCCATACATATGGTTTTATTAACCCCTTGTGATACAGCCCATCACTTACCCATTTAATGTCGTTCATACCTAAGCGGAAGAATCCTGCTCAGGGATTCATATTAGGAATCTCCATAATGCATTAACCCATACACTCAAGCATTATTAAATATAGATAAGTATTCATCATGCTGGCTTATTGCTTGCACTTTTTCCATGTCATTTCCGCGCACATAGACATATCATCTTCATCTTACCCGGATATTTTACGCAAATCATCTAATGATCATGCATTTGCTTATGTATGCAGCAGGTGCATCTGCCTTTTCTTCACATTCACTTGATAGTTTTAATTTCATCATTAATTTCCTTTAGTTTGAGATCTTACAGGACTAATCTCGATTACTCCTCTCTTATTGATGTTTCCTTCTCTCAAGGCAATAACCAGCTAGGGTCACTTTCCTCTTTATGCGTCAATGTCTGGCAAGAAAACCTTCTTTCTTCAACATCCATAGGGTTTTACCCACCTCACTTTTTCTTGGTCATGAGGAGTTATATACTCTAATTTAATATAAAGTAGTAACTATAACCGCCAGGGATCCTACGATCTATATGGGTTGCTTTAAGCCCACAAAGGTATTAAAACTTATATATGTTAATTTTTATGCCATTTTATGGATCTTTTTGTTCAATGGTTAACAACTGACATAAAATACAAGGATCGAGGAAATGCACAATCCACGAGACACAACATTTTATCTGAAACCCTCTAGGAAAACCCAACAAAATTCCTTATTTATAGATGGCCAATGCAATGCCAAAGGAGATAACTCAAGCAAATGCAGAAGATCCTCTCTCAAAAGATGTGCCACTCTCTTTCTTCTCCAACTGCAGTTCAGAAACTTGTCTCAAGATGAGCAGAATTGTAGGTTTGCGTAATCCTAAATTGGTAACGACCTCTTTATTATTGCTCTAGGACTAGCACGCAGCAGAATTATCTCTTCTTTGGAAGACCAATTCCCCTACTCTCAAGTAGATTGGTTATAGCCACCTTTAATATGATGGGGCATCTTTAATGTATCGGGGCCGGTTTTTATTCTTCCTATTATAATTATCATTTGACCAATCCACAAGGGGATTTAGTCTTATTACAATAGCCGACGCAGATCAATCCACAATGGGGATTGATCAATGAATAATAACTTCGGATACTAATGGGAATACTCTTTGCATTTACATTACTTCAACACTCCCCTTAACAAGAAGAATTATTCGCCCATGACCGTTGCCGGAGTCGCATCATCAAGCAGCATGGAAACGTATTAATATCATCTGCGGAGCCTTTGGTTGGCATATATCCTTAAGTTTTCTTCATTGGAAGGCGTAAATCATTCTCAAAGGAATGCAATCATCATCTGCGTCGTATTAAGGTTAATTATAAAGTAATACATCATCATCAGCATCCACCGAGCAGGTTGGATCATCCTTCATCATACTACGGTGGCTACGTCACAGTGGCTTCTATATCAAGATGGAGAAGCCGCAGTTCTAGTCTCATCTCATGAGTCTTGCTTTCACGTCACAACCGGTAAATGCGACAAGATACTCCATCTGCTTTGTCGCAACCGCAGGTTGGAAGAAGGATGCTGCATTGCTTCACACGTCACAACTATCTAGTGTGAAACCGCAGTGCTAGACTCATCATCATCTTTGAAGTTCACGTCACAACCATAAGATTGAGAGCAAAATTATCGTCACACTTTATGTCCACAGCCATCGGAGTTAGGCGGCGGGTCTGGTGATTCACGTCCACCCAAATTATCTGGCCGGGCTTTCGGTGCAGATCTCATCCCACATGCTTCTTGCTTCACGTCGAAAACTACCATAAAGGTGAACAAGACATATCACGCTATGTCCGCTCATCCGGTGGTCCGGCGGGGTACTATAGACTTTCACGTGCCAGCGATTGCATCTGAAGCATAGTTCTAGTCACATTACATCATCTTGATTTATGTCACAGCCAGTTGGAGCAAGATTATCGTCGCATCACAACCATAGAGATTGAATGAGGTGTACATGTGCTACAGAGGAAGGTCCTTCGGACTATGCCAAGCTTATCTCGGATGTACTCAAACTTTACACAAGATAGGAGGCTTGGTCAACACATGTGGCTGTTCATCCATGCCTCTGTATTGGAGAAAACTTTGTGGCTCCTCTCTGCACTATGTCCCGGATGTAATGATATCAGATCTATATGCCCGACTTATCATGAATAAGAGTTCCTCTGCTTCATCTTTATGGCTTTGGTTTGTCACATGATATCAAGGTTGCTTCCATCTCTAGGTCAATGGTGGTCAACGCTTTGGTCATATATGGTTTATTCATGAGCCACAGCAAATATATTTCTGCATCACGGGAATAATCTTTGGATTTCTTCCCTAATAATTTGCCATGGTGATGAAATAAATGTTTGCAATGGCTATGAAAATGCTCGATGGATGTCCCCACTGTTCTAGGCTATATTCCCCGGAATGCTTTCGAAAATGCTCTTTAGTTTGGATTGCATGCAGTATTTGCGAAACATAAGTGCTCTAACCTTGTTCCGACTCGTGACCAGATATATACCAATAGATAATGAAGAAAACACCTCAGACTCGAATAAGTGTATGCTCGGGCATAATAGATCAACTCCTTATACCTTTATCTTCTCGGATATCAAAGTTCTATTGAGTTTCTTATTTTCCATTATCTAATGATCAACTTTTATTATTATAATAGATCGAAATGAAATTAATTAGCTATCATCATATTATTATTACTTACTGGGAAAATAGATCGGTGGAGTTTCATTATGTACGCAGGAATTTCCAGTATTAAGGATCATTCACTAAAAGTGACCTTATCTACCTCTATGAAATCACTCGCATAAATAGCCTTGGGATACATATTTCGATCGATCTTTTCGACGCGTTATTTCCTCTGCGGGTACTGGTGGCTAAATAATCTCATTGCGTTACATAGGGGAGATGTTGGACTATTGTTCGGTTCTAAATAATTTGATCCCATCCCTCCCTATTTAAATAATCTGATAGAGGTTCAAATTCAATAACATCTTTACCATTTAGCAATAAGTCGAAGAACATCAATTATCGATGGATAATGAGGACCCATACTTACCATTAGGGGGTCTTTCAGCAATCATGGTCATATGTCACCCCTCTACGGTTCGTTTTATAAATGAGGACAAAACGACTAATTAGGATCTGGGATCTATAAAAATTGGATTAGAATTCAAAACTTCAAAATTAACGGGTTTTTATCCCACGAATACCCAATTGAATGATTAAATCATCATAACGAAGTTTATCCCTCTTGGAGAGATAAATCAGAAGTTGCTACGTTTGCCCAAAGGAAATTTTCCTGAAGCCCTTTGGATAGACTCTTGAGCTTGCAATTAGGATCTTTGGATGAAGTCTTAGGATGATTAGTTGAAATAAAATGCACAAGTTCAACGGATCCTCTCTGTTTGTGGGAATCAAATCTGAACTAATGGAAAAATTATTGATCATAATTTTTTTTTCCCGGAGCTGAATGTATTTTTTTTTTCTCAAGTCGGAAAAAAGAATTAGATCCATTCTTTCATTTTCATAGTCCATATAATAATTCTGATTCGTTCAGACCATTTATTTCTATTGAAGAACAGTTGGTCGGATTCTTCCCAATATCTTTCTTGGAGGAACATTTGGTTTTGGACCTATGGAAAATACGATAGGAGATGTGGAATCTTTTCACATCGCATTGATGAAACATAACAAATAGATTGGTTCAATTTTGGCCCATGAAGCTCCATTAGATCAATCTATTTTTTCATTGTTATTGTGAAAACACAAAATCTATCAATTGAAGAGTTGGGGATACATCGTGGTATTCTCAGCATGTCGGATCGACTCCATGTTTGTATTGGACAGTATCTATTATTCATGCAAATGGATCCTCCTAATGAATTGATAACTGGGCCGAAAACGTTTAATTATTTGGGTTGTATCTACGCTAAGATGTTGGTCTCTTTCCATGAGTTCTTCATCATTTTGTATGTCTTTTCCATTGGAAGATACTACGTGATCGTTCTCGGATCAAACCGATTCAGGATTAGAAATTCTCTACGACGTTTTGGGAACAAAAGATCTTCTAAATTGAGGAAACTAAAAATGTTTTTTCCATCACCCAGAATTTTACCGCGTTGCAAAGATCCATCATAAAGATTTTCAACTATCCATTCCCGGGCTTTATTTCATTTAAGTTTCCAAATAACTACTTACAATTTTATACATCAGGAATTGGTCATCCAGTATGCTTGATAAACGATATGTTTCGGGGATCACTATGTTTTTATCTTCCCATATTTCATTTCGTTTGCTTACCTTTCTCGGAACATACTCCCGAAGGATATTCTCTTCCCATATTTCCTTTTCATTACTTGATCTTATCCGGGTTATCCTCCTGAAGAATATTCTCTTCCCCATATTTCCTTTTCGGCTACCTATCCATTTCTATCCTTTCATTGCTATCCTTTTCATTGCTAGTCTTTGAAGAAGACATTAGATTGGTTAACATTTCCACAGGTGAATATTGGTCCAAGATGTGGGTGGATCCTTAATTCCTTTATAACCACCTTAGACATCAGACAACTTGAATATCTTGTCTTCCCCTTATATACGCTTTATTGAACAAAAATTTGATGGGTTTTTCTTTTCATGAGTTTTTAGATCTTTCTACTTCGTTTTGATCTTCTTTACCAATTTTGATCTCCCCTTCCCGGTTATTATTTAGTTATACTCTTTTCCTTTTTTTTTTTTTTGAACATAGCAGTCTAACACCTATTCCTTGTTATGTTGTTTCCTTCCATTCTTCTTCTTCCCTCTATCTTTTTCGGTCCTACGTTCTTCTTGTAAAATGATTTTTTAGTGATACTTGATTGATTATCATATATTTTGGTTGAAATTCCAGGAATATCATAATTAAATATAATCGGATCCTCTCTTCTCGATTTCAGGAGAATCAATAATGCCAACATTGTTTCTTCGCGTCTCATCAATCCTCTATTTGTTCATAAGAAGATCAGTCTTCTACCTATCAATCATTGTTGTATGATCATAACTACAAGAACGTATAGCATCGTAAATTTCAATATTAGAACGAGGACCATTCATGATTTTG
This sequence comes from Picea sitchensis, assembly GCA_010110895.2. Taxonomy (NCBI): domain Eukaryota; kingdom Viridiplantae; phylum Streptophyta; class Pinopsida; order Pinales; family Pinaceae; genus Picea; species Picea sitchensis. The sequence goes on from SNQJ01S0096003.1 coordinate 16,333, forward strand.
AAATCGGTACCCTTCCAATCATCCTCGATAATATCATGAATAAACTTTTCCCCGAGAATTCCTTCACGATCGGTGATAACGTGATCATCTGGTATATAAGGAATTATCAGGGAAAAGTTATTCGTGATATTATCGAGGATATCCGAATCTTTTGTAGAATAGAGAATATCCGAATCTTTTGTAGAATCGAGAATATCAATCTTTTGGGCTCAGAATATCGAATCTTTAGAATCGAGAATATAGAATCTTTTAGCAAATTGAGAATATCAAAATCTTTAGGGTGAGAATATCAAAATCTTTGTAGAATCGAGAATATATCAAAATCTTTTTGTCAAATTGAGGGAATATCAAAATCTTTGTCAAATTGAGAATATCAAAATCTTTGTAGAATTGGGAATATCCAAATCTTTTGTAGAATTCAGATAACTATATGATAAGAGATGTCATTATTTGTAATGTTTATTCATTTTAAAGTGAGTCCCAAATAAGGTTCCATCATAGCTGCAAATATATAATCTTTTTGTTGTTCATAGAGAATTAATTGTTCTTCATAGCACATACATTGCTTACTTACTCCATTTCTCCAGTTCTGTAGGTTTATCCTAGACCATATCTCCTTACTCCATTTCTCCAGTTCTGTGGGTTTATCCTAGACCATATCTCTGGGGATATGTTGTACCGGTCAAAACATCTCAGCCATTGTTTCCAGTCATTCTCCTTCAGATCTTGTGGTTTCTCGTGATCCAATATTCTTTGTATATCTAATAATTCTTGGATCTTCTTCTTGATCAAGGGATATGATGTTTAGGCTTGGGATTTGAATAAATACTTTGAATAGGACCTGGTCATTGCCCTTATCTGCCATATCTTGTGAAATATATATGCTTGGGACATTGAGAACATGTTTCGATCAGGATGAATTTCAAAATCTTGTATTTTTTCGTTGATCAAATAGTAGTTGGTAATTTTACCTCTATTTGAAATATCATTATTAATAATGAATATTTGTCCGTAAATTGTTGCTATATTCCCTGTGGATCGGATCCAAGCGGATTGAATCCAAAATTTGATATTTGACTCGAGGAAATGAATAAAACTTGGTAAAAGATATCGGTCCATTCTTTTGAGAAAAAGTTTCATCAATTTCATTGAATAGAACCTTTTTCGGATTAATTGGACACTTTTCTTTCGAAATCGACCAGGTATTCGCTGAATCTGAACCAATCGTTTTTTGAATGTTGATCCCAAACTCCCCTTCGATCCATTATTACTCTCGGAATCCACCAGAGACATTCCAGTTATAGGAGCGCTATTTATGATCGCGATAGATTTGATCCGCTCCTTCATTGTGGTTATCCGATCATCTGGATCTTTCACATTAATTGTTCGGGTTTCATATCCAAATGGATCATTCACTTCTGATGAATCATTTGCACTATCCATAGGGGTAGTCTCACTCAGTAATTGATTTTGTATCCGGTCATTCAGTTCACTCGTCTATATATCTAACTCGTGGAACGTGTCTTATTCCTGTAGATCCCATCAATCGTCTCTTCAATTTTTTGAAAAGAATCAATCCTTTTCTCAATTTTTGAAAGATGATCAACCCTCTCTTCAATTTTTTGAAGATCAATTCTTTGAAGATAGGTTGAAAAAATTCCGAAAAAGGTCCTAGCTGTGGGATTGGATCACCAAAAGGTATGTCAGTTTCAAATCCAAGGGTCGTTAAATAGCTCCAACGCAATTTTTTCTTGAATTGGAGTTCGGGGCTATGCCAAGGCTTCAAACGAAAAGGAAATAGAAGCTTTATCTGCATACCATTTCTTTTCCATTTGTCTGGGAATTCCGTTTCAGAATATTCGGAACCATCAGGAGCGCATTTGATACGCAATTCTCTCCTCATTTGTTCCCAATCTTTTGGAAATTCGGAGCCTTGAAATAATAATATACGACCAATATTTTTGGCTATTATAAGTGATGGTAATATTATACTCTTTCTAAGATTTGATTGAGCCACTAAAAATAAACCTCTTAAATAGTTCAATTCCAACCACATTGTACATAAGGACTCAGCGAGTGTCGGATTGTGGGGGACCGGCTCCGCTTCTTCTTCGTATCTCTAGATTTGCTCCCTAATTTCTTGAGGGATTCGTTCCATATTCACTCTATCAGAGTTGAATGTGTCGTAATGATCTTTAGGATAAGTGGGTATTTCCTTTCTTACCAAAAAGAAAAAGGAATGTACATTCGGTTGCATCCTCTTCCATATCATGATTTTATGTCTTTGAGCACGTATGGATCTTTTGTTTAAGTTCCGACGATAATCTGATTCGACAAAATAACGTTTCATAACTATTTCTCTGTCCCCAATATCAAAAGTCAGTGTACTTCTGACCTTTCTTGCACGAATGCTATTCGTTGTGATTGGAGTTGATAAGTGGGTATTTTCTTTCTTACCAAAAAGAAAAAGGAATGTACATCCGGTTGCATCCTCTTCCATATCATAATTTTAAGTCTTTGAGCACGTATGGATCCCTTGATTAAGTTCCACGATAACTGATTCGACAAAATAACGTTTCTGTTCTCGTGTTCCAATTCCTGCCAACGATGAGATTTATGGTACCCATACCCAAATTGATCATTTTGGTATCCCTCTTTACAGTCTTTCATAGATACCTCTACAAATCCGAAAGATTAGAAATGATCGAATCGTCAGCATTCGGGGGGACTCGAGTTGTTTTATTGTTCCACGGAATGCCCCATTAAGGAATGGATCATAAGCGTTTCAATAAAAGAATCTTCCTGAGAATTGGAGAATTCCACCCTCCTTTCGATAACATTTTCAGCAGGAGATCCATTGCTTAGAGCTTACACTCGATCCGAAAAATTCATTCCCTAAAAAATATCTTTTCATGGTATGGATCCATCAATGATAAGGATCCTCAGATGAGCAAGAAGTATCTAAAGATCTCTATATTTTCCGAGCTTTTCCTCAAGGACCAATACACTAGGTAAAAACGTAAAAGAGATTCTTTGTTTTCCATCACTCGAATATGTGCCAAAAAAATATTGAGATACTTAGGTCCTCACAGGACCTAGGCGAGTAAATGGGCTATTCCCTATATATCGTATCGGCCGATAAGCTCTATGATCAAAGAACATAATGGGCCACGGTTGTTTGAACCATGATAATGGTTCTTCTTTCGAAGTCCTTTCAATTTTTTCGGATCTATAGCCATAGCCGCAAATCTGTCATTTTCATCTTCATCTATAGCCAGAGCCGCAGAGCGGTGATCTTCATCTCTAACCATAGCTACAAAGCTGTCATCTTCATCTCTAGTCATAACCACAGAACGGTCTTCATCTCTAGCCATAACAGAGCGGTCATCTTCATCTCTAGCCATAACCACAGAGCCATCATCTTTGTCACCGATGTCATCATTTTTCTTTAAGAAAAGTAATGGGGCCCTACCTAAATAGAATAAACAATAAGAAAGAAGAAGTAGACTAAAGGTCCGATGGATATAATGTCTTAATCTAGTATAATCAATAGGTGAATTACATTCTATACGGAAAGAGACCAATTTGTCAAAATGATGAATAGAATATTACCACCCAACCAACCGCAAAACCACTTATAATAAACGATATATTATTGCTGTAACGAAAAAGAAAGAGGTTCACTAGTCTTGTTAATACGGGATTTGCTAAAAGAATGGGATTAAACAACTGAAGAATTAGACCACCCATAACAGGACTTAGAATTTTTTGGATTGTTGATCGAATTCATGGGGTGCGGAGATTCAGAACTTGAAGGTTCTTGTTAATTTGATTAAAACGAAAAGAACATATATGGTACGACTAATAAAGTTATTATGTGAGGTTTCCAACGCTGCATAGATGAAGGAATAGTACATGGACAAAAGACTATTAATTGTCCCGTAATAGAACCACTGATAGCTATAATACCATAGATAGGTTCTCCCAAAAGAAAGATCTCATGGAATAGATTTTTAGAGGGACCAAAAGGCAATGTAGCGAGAAATCCATAATATAGCCCAAATAAAATGATCGGACCTGAGACTCTACCCATGATGATAATGGATCCCATAGTAGACTAAGTACTCTTATCATATCGAAATTCCTTGTTGATTGAAAATTAAGAATGAGAAACAGGAATAGAATTATAGATCTGGTATCCCCCATATAAATATGGGAGATACAGATAGGAAAAGTCATCATTTTATACATCCATAAATTCGATTTAACAGAATAGATTCCAATATCTAACATATAGAAGATTGATAATATATATTATAACATAACATCTGGATATATGCATATGCTAATAATAAATATATTCTCTGTTAGCCTATCTAGGAGTAGGAGTACTGGCATAGAACTCGTTGTTCTTTCTGGACCAGGGTGGTCCTATCCAAGCTATCTAAATTTTCGTTCATGTAGAGGGCGGTAACCAATTCAAGTACATCTCTTGCATTGGCAAATCCATGAATCTGGGCAAAAGCAACTAACTTGACCATTCAGTATCAATTCCTCTCGCCCCTAACGAGTTAGCATGAGCCATTCCGGTGATGGCTAAGTCGGGTTGTAGCTCGCGCATACTTCGTATCTGATTCGAATTGTCTGGTTTCTCCACAATTGGTGGTATTGGTATACACATTTTTATACATGTATCTTTTAAAAGTGCTAATTCAGCAGCTTGATACCGTTTATCCATATGGAATACCAATTTCATAAACGATCATATACCACATCTGATTAAGAATCTTACTAGAGATATTTCTAGCAAATTATCTCCCAAGAAAAAGACAGATTTTCCGCGTACCAAATCAAGATAATCTTTTAAACTTTCCCATATCCGTTCCTCTCTTTCCTCCAGACTCTGGGTCTCAATACCAAACACAGGACAAATCCTTTCGATCCAAGCACGCATTCCGTCCGGACCAATAGGAAAAGGAGCTGCGATTAATTCACATTTTTTCTGTCTTATCAAAGTTGTTGCTGTATGACCCAGAAAGGGGTTAACGCCATAAACATAAACTCCATCACCCAGTGATGGAAGATCGGCATATCTCTGAGCGGGCAACCAACCTGATACCTTGATGAATTGGCGTCTTAATTCTGTATCAAGTTGAGAGACCAAATTGAGGCAAAGACTCAAAAATAACTAAGGGAGGATGTTTTGCATATTCCACCAATTTCTTTCCTTCAGAAGAGGAAAAGGAAATAATTTTGTTTTTGTTATAGTTCTTTTGATTCACCAATGGGGAATCTTGTTCTGGACAACGATGTGCCATTACAGCTAACACAGTATCTTCCCCTGAGTAAAAGCATAATCCAATCCATTTGCTCTTGCCACTAGAATTGGTATTCCAATTTCATTCCAATTTGGGTGCTATACCTTCCAAATCCATTTGATTATTTCTGTAGTACAAGTACCTATCCATATGATCACGCTAGTCTCTATCTTTCTTATCCGAATACAAAGCGTTTTTAATTCCTCATAATCGTTCAAATGGGCCGAGATATCTCCTTCTAATTCCGCCATTGCATAAAGGGGTTCTGCAAAAATCATAACTCCAAGAGCATTTTGGAGAAAATAACCACATGTTTTTGTGCCCACTACCAAAGAAACTGTCTTCAATCTTTAGATACAACCAGGATACACAGCTATAGGACAAAAAGTATGATAATTACTCGTTTCACATTCAAAAGTTATAGTTTCATCAATTTTAGCCGACATAATAGGAAGGGGAAGAATAAATGGCTGAGGATAAATAAGGAAAAGAATAATGAATAAAAAGAATAATAAAGAAAGAATCAAATTTACAACGAATTGTGGATAAATTGTTGATTCTAAATCCACAATTCGTTGTAAATTTTCCTGATTCTTTTTTTTCTGTCCCCACCACCAATGGGATTTAGGTAAAGATCAGAGAGTAAACTGAATAATCCCCGATCTGGAATCTCTTTTGGAACAACACCTTCTGGTTGGGACAATATTTGATCTGCTATGTCTAGATATTGACACACATAGTTAACGGATGGTTCAAATCCAACCATTTCCAATAAGGTTTTACCCTTGACTCTGGAAACTCGATATCCTCGATAATAGGTAATACTTCTATTACGGGCATTGGACAGGCTTCTACATATTTATTGATAAGATCTCTTCTAGATGTACGATTTCCAACCAAGCCTACTAATCGGAGTGGATGTGTACGAGCTTTTTCCTTTATAGAGGCAGTAATACGATTAGCTGCAAACAATGCATCGAATCCATTATCTGTAATTATTGCACAATAATCTGCATAGTTCAATGGAGCGGCAAAACCTCCACAGATCACGTCACCTAATACATCGAATAATATAATATCATATCTTTAAATGCATTTAATTCTTTTTAACAACTTTACAGTTTCGCCCACCACATATCCTCCACATCTGGCTCCTGTGGGTGGACCCCTGCTTCCACACAATCAACTCCTCCATAACCCTTGTGAATTACATCTTCGGGCCAAATATCCTTATAATGATAATCCTTGGATTGTAAAGTATCTATAATTGTAGGTATTAGAAATCCTGTAAGAGCAAAAGTACTATCGTGTTTGGGATCACACCCAATCTGTAACACTTTTTGACCACGTCTCACTAGGGCGACTGAGATATTACAACTAGTCGTTGATTTACTGATTCCGCCTTTCCCGTAAAATGCTATTTTCACCCGCCAATCCTCTTTTATCTAAATCTAAAAGTTCTCTTCTTTTTATTAAAAGGTTCTATTATAATCGAATTATTACTTTGGAAAGTAATAAAAGAATTGAATGGTAGTAATAATAATAATAGATTCTATTGTATTTAGAGTTCAATAAATCTAGGGTGGGGTGTACACAAATTTCCAAGAGTTATGAAGAAACCTTATTGAGTGTCCAATAGTTAATGCACTGGTCATAGGTCAGTCCAAAGAACAAGAATCTTGAACGTATGTGGGATCTAACCCTCCGTTGTTTCTCAGTAGCTCAGTGGTAGAGCGGTCGGCTGTTAACTGACTGGTCGTAGGTTCGAATCCTACTTGGGAGATCCATCGATTAAAACCTATTTGATTCAAAATAAGGCTCGCCTTTACCATTAGGAGAAGGTCAAATGTTACCTGTCCTTATGCTTGTCCTTGTGCATAATATATGCATGCAAAATCGCCATAGGATCAAGATAGGATCCCAATAGTCCAGGAAGGAAAGATGGAAACAACGGTCTCTTCGGAATACTGAAAAGTTCGGAGAAAAAAATCCATCGTTCTCCTGATGTGATGACATTTCCAGAGCTGAAGGTAAAGAGGCCTCTATTCGCTGGACCCGTTACTAGCTGTTAGAACTATCAGTTCGTTCCTTGGAAGTCAAAATTGGATCCTTGCATGCGGTCAATATTTTTCCTCTCGGATTTGGGAAAATATATCGTCTCTATAGCCCTAATTAGATTTCTAGATTAGGGCTATTTCCAAATAGCCTCGAATTATCAGGTAATTTACTAGCAGCTTATCAAAGATGCAGTCATCCACTCTCTCGTCTCGAGAGGCCACGATCCAGCAGCAAGCGTCTTAATGATGAGCACCGTATGTATGGTTGCTACTAATACTCTGCCCAAGCCTGGCAGTAATGAGGAAGATTTACAGGAGGTCAGACACGAATATACTGGCTACTCTCGGGCGTACCAGGTATCATTTTGGCAAAGGACCTTTGTGAAGATTAAGGTCCATAGCTTTGCATCCGCTATCCCAACCATAATCTCCCTACCCCCGAAAGGACCCCCTTTTGTCCCCTTTCGGGGTGGGCGAGGAGGGATTCGAACCCCTGACACCGTGGTTCGTAGCCACGTGCTCTAATCCTCTGAGCTACATGCCCCGTCTCCACTGGATTTGTTCCCAGGAGTCCCTCCCAAAAGAGGGATTCCTCCCTTCAGCCGGGGTAAGAAAATGCGGAAGCGAATTTATCGCGATGAGCGAGCACAGGTATTGCGTTTCAAAGCAAAGTGTGGAGTGGGGATGTCAGAAATGGGTTTCGAAGAAGACGACCCTGTCTTCTAATGACAATAAGAGGCATTAGCTTTTATCATCCTGGCACCGAGCCATTTTCCCGCAGGGCTTCCCCTAAGTATCGTCACCGCAGTAGAGTTAAACCACCAAGTCTGATGGGTTGGTGGTTCCTCTACGCCTGGGACACCAGAATTCAAACCATGAACGAGGAAGGGCATAAATGCGCGAAGGGCATATTGGCTAATGATTGTGAGTCCCCAATTCTGAAAAGGACACCGAAGGGGTGTCCCTTCCAGGTAGAGACCCTCCTCTGCCCTTCTATCCGACGGAGAGGTAGGGCAGAGCTTTGGTTTCATAGTTTCATGTTGTCAAACAATTGAACAAATAAAATAGATGTATTAGTGCCCGATCAGATCGATCGTGTCATGTAGGAACAAGGTTCAAATCTCTCGGTCTGTTAGGATGCCCAGCTGCATACATCACTGCACTTCCACTTGACACCTATCGTAATGATAAACGGCCCGTCTCGCCGTGACCTTATCTTGGATTCTCAATACTTTGTCGCTCCATCCCCTGCAACGACAGAGAACCCGTCGTTGTCCCAGCCGTGCTCGCGACTAGGGCTCTCAGGGAAGTAAGAATAGGAGAGCACTCATCTTGGGGGTGGGCTTCCTACTCTATATATGCTTTCAGTAGTTATCCGCTCTGCACTTGGCTACCCAGCGTCTACCGTGGGCACGATAACTGGCACACCAGAGGTGCGTCCTTCCCAGTCCTCTCGTACTAGGGAAAGGTCCTCTCAATGCTCTAACGCCCGCACTGGATATGGACCGAACTGTCTCACGACGTTCTGAACCCAGCTCACGTACCGCTTTAATGCGCGAACAGCCCAACCCTTGGAACGTACTACCGCCCCAGGCGGCGAAGAGCCGACATCGAGGTGCCAAACCTTCCCGTCGATGTGAACTCTTGGGGAAGATCAGCCTGTTGTCCCTAGAGTAACTTTTATCCGCTGAGCGACGGTCTTCCACTTGGCACCGTCGGATCACTAAGGTCGACTTTCGTCCCTGCTCGACGGGTGGGTCTCGCAGTCAAGCTCCCTTCTGCCTTTGCACTCGAGGGCCGATTTCGGTCCGGCCCGAGGAAACCTTTGCACGCCACCGTTACCTTTTGGGAGGCCTACGCCCCATAGAAACCGTCTACCTGAGACTGTCCCTTGGCCCGTAGGTCCTAACACAAGGTTAGAAATTTAGCTCTTCCAGAGTGGTATCTCACTGATGGCTCAGGCCCCCCCCGAGAGGGAGCCTTCTTCGCCTTCCACCCAAGCTGCGCAAGAACCTGTAAAGACAATCCCAAGGAACAGTAAAGCTTCATAGGGTCTTTCTGTCCAGTGCAGGTAGTCCTGCATCTTCACAGACATGTCTATTTCACCGAGTCTCTCCGAGACAGTGCCCAGACCGTTACGCCTTTCGTGCGGGTTGGAACTTACCTGACAAGGAATTTCTCTACTTTAGGACCGTTATAGTTACGGCTGCCGTTCACCGGGCTTCGGTCGCTGGCTTCCCAGTCATCAGGTCACCAACTTCCTTAACCCTCCGGCACTGGGCAGGCGTCAGCCCCCATACATGGTCTTCCGACTTTGCGGAGACCTGTGTTTTTGGTAAACAGTCGCCCGCGCCTGGTCACTGCGACCTCCTGAATTCTTATCCCAAAGTTATGGGGTGATTTTTTCGAGTTCCTTAGAGAGATTTGTCTCATGCCACTATGTATTCTCTACTTACCTACCTATGTCAATTTCGGGTACAGGTACCCGTTTGTTAAAGGTCGTCCGAGCTTTTCCTGGGAGTATGGCATGGGTTACTCCAGCGCTGTAGCGCTTGGTACTCGGACATTGGCTCGAGGCATTTTCTACCCCTTCTTACCCTGAAAAGCAGGGTCACCTTGCGTCCTTGAACCGATAACCATCTTACGGCTAACCTAGCCTCCTCCGTACCTCGGGACCAACAAGAGGTAGTACAGGAATATTAACCTGTTGTCCATCAACTACGCCTTTCGGCCTGATCTTAGGCCCTGACTCAACCTCCGTGGACGAACCTTGCGGAGGACCCTTAGGTTTTCGGGGCATTTGATTCTCACCAATGTTTGCGTTGCTCAAGCCGACATTCTCGCTTCCGCTTCGTCCACACCTGCTCGCGCCGGTGTTTCCCTGAGTAAGAAAACCGCTCCCCTACCGATGTATTTTACATCCCACAGCTTCGGCAGATCGCTTAGTCCCATTCATCTTCGGCGCAAGAGCGCTCGATCAGTGAGCTATACGCACTCTTTCAAGGTTGGCTGCTTCTAGGCAAACCTCCCGGCTGTCTTTGCACTCGTACTTCCTTCATCACCGAGCGGTCATTTAGGGGCCTTAGCTGATGATCTGGCTGTTTCCCTCTCGACGATGAAGCTTATCCCCATCGTCTCACTGGCTGACCTTTGCCCCTTTTATTGGGGCAATCTAGTATTCAGAGTTTGCTTCGATTTGGTACCGCTCTCGCGGGCCCGTACCGAAACAGTGCTTTACCCCTAGATGGTCCAGTCAACTGCTGCGCCTCAACGTATTTCGGGGAGAACCAGCTAGCTCTGCTCGAGTGGCATTTCACCCTAACCACGACTCATCCGCTGATTTTTCAACATCAGTCGGTTCGGACCTCCACTTAGTTTCACCCGAGCTTCATCCTTGTCATGGATAGATCACCCAGGTTCCGGTCCATAAGCAGTGACAATTGACCCATGAAGACTCGCTCTCGCTACGGCCCGGTGGGTTCCCTTAACCAAGCTACTGCCTATAAGTCGCCGGTTCATTCTTCAACAGGCACGCGGTCAGAGATATAATTTTCCTCCCACTGCTTGGGAGCTCACGGCTCTATTGCGTTCTATTTCACTCCCCGATGGGGGTTCTTTCACCTTTCCCTCACGATACTACTTCACTATCGGTCACCCAAGAGTATTTAGCCTTGCAAGATGGTCCTTGCTGATTCACACGGACTCACGCCCATACTGGCTAGATGCAACCCAATGATGCTTTTTGGCTACTGGACTCTCACCATCTAGGGTGCAGGACTCAACCGCTTCGCCTAGCAGCACAGAGCTAATATTGTGCTCTCCCACAACCCCGTTTCACGGTTTAGGCTGCTCCCATTTCGCTTGCCGCTACTACGGGAATCGCTTTGCTTTCTATTCCTCTGGCTACTAAGATGTTTCAGTTCGCCAGGTTGTCTCTGCCTGCCCATGGATTCAGCAGCAGTTAAAAAAGGTTAACCTATTCGGGAATCTCCCGATCTATGCTCATTTTCAACTCCCCGAAGCATTCTGTTGCTTATCAGGCCCTTCCTCGTCTCTGGGTGCCTAGGTATCCACTGTAAGCCCTTCCTCGTTTGAACGTCGTAATTAAAGGCTATACCATCCAAAGGTGCTACTAAATGGAAAGATTCATCAACGTCCATGAATGAAATCATAAATCAAACTGCCGGATCTGAATAATTTTGTGCTATCATATACCATTGTATTGGCTAGATCACGGCTGGAGATAAGCGGACTCGAACCGCTGAGATCCGCCACAGGGTAAACCACCGTCTCTCAGGCCTCCCGACTGATTCTACCATAGAGGCCAACGATAGACAATAACTCCCCCCGAACACAGCTCACAACCATCGTACTGTGCTTTCCAAAGAGTAACTTTTCCCAAAAGGTGTTGAGTTGAAATCCCATTTCGGGGATTCTCTTGTAGCTGGATAGCCCAAAACTACAAGAAACCCCGAAATGGGATTTCAACTCAGCACAGGAACGGAGAGCTCTCCCCTTTCCGCCCGACTTTTTGGTCCTAAGAATGATTGCTCTCTCCGACCCTTCCTGTCCAACTGGAGCGGACAGCTAATGCGTTCCACACCTCGAATCAAGGTGGGTATATGGTCGGTATGTGACCCCTGGATGCCTTCGACATCCTTGGGCGATCTCGTAGTTCCTACGGAGTGGAGACGATGGGGTCGGTCCCTGGCATGGTTTTTCCTTTTACCACATTTTGCTCGAAGGTTTGAAGGGAGATAGTACATCAAGCTGCTCGCAAGGGCCAACTTGATCCTCTTCCCTAGGGATCCTAGATGAGGTAACCCTAGGAGAGCTGCCGACTCCAACTATCGGCCATCTACGATCCATACTAGATCTAACCAACTACCCACTCTTACCTTCTCTACGTTCTGACAGCCCATCTTTCTTTGTCTCTGTAGAGTTTTTCAGTGGCATGTTCCGTCCTATTCCCATTACTGGAGAAAAAAGTAAGCCACCGGTTTGGGTAAAGATACCATCATTACCACCAGACGATCAGACATCCAACCCGCAATCGCAACGACCTGTCTTGCAAGAGCGGAGCTCTACCAACTGAGCTATATCCCCCGTATCCGGACCAAGTGGAGCATACATGAACAAATTTTACTTTTCTTCCTACGATTTTCCCTGGCGCAGCTGGGCTATCCTGGACTTGAACCAGACCTCGCCCAGAAGTAAATCCTCGTACCTGCGATACTATCCAATCCATTAATTGGAAGAGAATCAATAGATTCTTTTCAGGAGCGATTCATCCTTCCCGAACGCAGCATAAAACTTCCTCTCCGTTGTACTTGGTGCCTAAGTAAAAGTTTTGTTCCCTTTCTTTTTCTTTTTATTTCCTCGTCGAGCCAACGGTGAGCAAGTGAAAATAACTTTTTATACAGGCGAGGCGTTGAAAGACCCTCCTGCCCAACCCCGGGACACTCCAAGATCCTTTTCGAACCTGCTCTGCTCCCACCGTTAGGAGATGGATAAAGACATCTCCATTGTACTGATCCAAGGGCTGTTCGTAGTGGGGGGTCGAAGACCAAGGAGTTATTTTGATTTACACAAAGCATTATTCTATTCTTATCACTAGATCCAATCTACTGGGCCCTTGCAGAAAATGAATTGATAGAATTTTCTTTTCACGTTATTCCTTTAGGGAATAATGAGGAAATTCTATCGATTGCTGTTTCCTACGGACCTCCAGGAAAAGTATGAAAAGGCTCGAATGGTACGGTCCCTCCGTCACCCTACCTAGAAATGAAAAGGGTGATCCCGCAGTTCTTGGTCTGTGAAGATGCGTTGTTAGGTGCTCCATTTTCCACATCTAGGCTGAACTTCAACCTGTGCCTGAGAGATAGCCATCCATACACTGATAAGGGATGTATTGATTCTCGAGAAGAGAGGATCCGTGGTGGATAACCACCGGCCCCCCCTGACCGCCCAGATCCACAAATGAATAAAAAGTTGGATCTGCATTCGATCTCACATGAATCGCCCCATCTATCCTCCTGAGGATAAGTTCAGTTCCAAAACCCGGTTCGAACAAACAGGAGGAGTACGCCATGCTAATGTGCCTGGATGATCCATCTCCGGGTCAGGCGTTGATGAGCGCATTGAACTATCCATGTGACTGAGAGCCTTCACAGCCCAGGTACAACGACGCGATTATCAGGGGCGCGCTCTACCACTGAGCTAATAGCCCATCATGCAGGTCTCCTGGGGAGGGAGGCCTGCCTCTACACCAACACCAATATATTGGAAACCAATATATTGCAAATGAGATAATAACCCTTCATTGTGCAGGCCTCCATCCCCGGGAGGCCACAATATATCCAAAATAGCAGAAGAGAACCCTACTCTTTTTTTTCCTCCCCATGCTGCCACCCAGGCAAAGACATAGGGAGGCAAATGGGAGATGGGATTCTACCAACTTGTTCCGACTCTGGGATGATAAGCTCATGGTCCCACTTCACTGTCAAGACCCGAAAGAATACTTCCATCTACGAGCTTGCCTCAGATGTGCTTCGGATGCAGTGTCAAACGACTCAAGATGCCCAAAAGCATCAGCTCTCCCTGAAAAGGATGTGATCCAGCCGCACCTTCCAGTACGCCTACCTTGTTACGACTTCACCCTGTGTCACTAGCTCAGCCTTCGGCATCCCCCTCCTGCGGTTAAGGTAACGACTTGGGCCATGGCCAGCTCCCATAGTGTGACGGGCGGTGTGTATAAGGCCCGGGAACGGATTCACCGCCGCATGGCTGACCGGCGATTACTAGCGATTCCCGCTTCATGCAGGCGAGTTGCAGCCTTCAATCGAAACTGAGGCCGGGCTTGAGGTTAGCTTTCCCTCGCGGGGTCGCGACCCTTGTCCCGGTCATTGTAGCACGTGTCGCCCAGGGCGTAAGGGCGATGATCTGACGTCATCTCACCTTCCTCCGGCTTATCACCGGCAGTCTGTTCAGGGTTCCAAACTCAATGCTGGCAACTAAAAACGAGGGTTGCGCTCGTTGCGGGACTTAACCCAACACCTTTACGGCACGAGCTGACGACAGCCATGCACCACCTGTGTCCGCGTTCCTGAAGGCACTCCTCTCTTTCGGGAGGATTCACGGCATGTCAAGCCCGGTAAGGTTCTTCGCTTTGCATCGAATTGAACCACATGCTCCACTGCTTGTGCGGGCCCCGCCAATTCCTTTGAGTTTCATTCTTGCGGACGTACTCCCCAGGCGGGATACTTAACGCGTTAGCCACAGCACTGCGCGGGTCGATACGCACAGCTCTTAGTATCCATCGTTTACGGCTAGGACCACTGGGGTATCTAATCCCATTTGGTCCCCTAGCTTTCGTCTCAGTGTCAGTGTCAGCCCAGCAGAGTGCTTTCGTCGTTGGTGTTCTTTCTGATCTCAACGCATTTCACTGCTCCACTGGAAATTCCCTCTACCCCTACCATACTACATCTTGGTAGTTTCCACCGCCTGTCCAGGGTTGAGCTCTGGGATTTGACGGCGGACTTGCAAAGCCACCTCCAGACGCTTTACGCCCAATCATTCGGGATAACGCTTGCATCCTCTGTCTTACCATGGCTGCTGGCACAGAGTTAGCCGATGCCTATTCCTCAGATACCGTCATTGTTCTTCTCCGAGAAAAGAAGTTCATGACCTGTGGGCCTTCTGCCTTCACACAACATTGCTCCGTCAGGCTTTCGCCCATAGCGGAAAATTCCCCACTGCTGCCTCCCGTAGGAGTCTGGGCCGAGTCTCAGTCCCAGTGTGGCTGATCATCCTCGGACCAGCTACTGATCGTCGCCTTTGGTAAGCCATTGCCTCACCAACTAACTAATCAGACGCGATCCCCTCCTTGGGCGGATTCCTCCTTGCTCCTCAGCCTATGGGGTAATAGTGTTGCTCAGTTGTTGTCCCCCTCCCAAGGGTAGGTTCTTATGCGTTACTCACCTGTCCGCCACT
>SNQJ01S0096004.1:31641-45911 GCA_010110895.2 Picea sitchensis
CAACTCAACCTAAAGCTTTGAATATCTTGAAAGGAATGTCTCACATGTATAATCCTTTCTCTTTCCTCTTAAACTTTAGTTTTCCATCATTTGCTTGTTTGTTTGAGAGGGTAGAATAGGTAATCCTTTTATTGTTGTTCCTTATCATATCAATCCACTATTGTGGAATGGTTTTTACCCAGTGTGCTAAAATATTCCTACGACAAAATGGTGAGTCCACGAGGGAAGGTTTTTTGAAATTCTTCCTTCTTTGATTGATTATTAGGGATTTTTTGGTTTTTTAACCTTTTGTATGCTTGTCAACATTTTTTTTTCAAAAATCCACATTAGTTCTATGCATGATTGCCTTCCCTTTTGTTTTTTTAATTTTTTTAATTTTTTCTTTAGTTTCATGTATGTTTGGCCCTTTTCCGTGTAATTTCATGAGGTTTTATAGGGAAGCACGCACTGTTATTTTTTTCGATATGCATGTCCATTATTTATCTCCATTGATGCAATTTCATGTATGGAAACCATTTTTCTACACAATTTCATGATTGTAAAGCATTTTCCCACATATTTTTGGTTTTTTGGGCTTACAAAATAGGGTTAAAGATTTATTTTTCATAGTGGCTTTGAGCCTTCTATATGTATTGCCTATTGATAATAGTTTTTTTAGTTTCTATAATGAAAGGAAGAAAGGGAAAGGGAAAATAACATCTATAGGTTTTCATGCCATTTTCCGTTTTTGAATTTCATTTTTTACAACACTTAATTTTTTGCATTTGTGCATTATTAAGTACGAAAGGCACAACCCGTCACTAAATAACAACCCTAAAATTTATATAGATTATAAAATGAATTAAACATTTATATTTTGGGTCTAGCACGCCAAAAATAGCCTTAATATAGAGCCTTGGTGTTAGGTTTGGGTAGTTCTTTCAAAATCCCTAAGACCATTTAAATTGGAAACTTAAAAGTTGAAAAACTAGTTTTAAAGTCCTTTGTAACATTTGTGATTTCTCGGGAGTACCTTCATAAGGGTGTACAATCAAAGGGGAAATCATTTTGAATTGGATATCACTCGAACTACCCCTTATCCACACAATGGACTTAAAAAGCACCTAGTTAACCCAATTCTAGTAATTTACTATAATTTGTGTCAACATCAACTGGCACACTAGGGCTTGCTAAATTCATTCTCAAAGCCGCAAATTTATGAAAGGAAACCTTAGTGGCCCTTTATTTTAATTATAAACACAAGTAAACTCACTTGTGGGATTATGGAAAGGTACCCTTGAAAAATTCCCTTAATGACCTCCATTGGGTTCCAACACCTTTGGTGGTAATGTTTTGTGGGAAATTGAAACTATATGGTAATGTTCAATAGTTGAATGGGTATAAGGAGGCTACAATTACATGTTAAGAGGTATGCAATGATAATACTCGCACCTATACATGAAAATACTCGCGCCCATTCATGAAAATACTGTTATGCTCACCCATTCATGAACTTGCGGCCATTCACAAGCAGAGATAGCTGAGAGCTTGAGCTCGGGGTTAGAGAGAGCTCATGGAGGGCACAGGGAGAGAGCTCACAAGATGCGCGGTTAGAGAGAGCTCATGGAGGGCGTCGGCTAGGAGAGAGAACTCACGAAGAGAATTGTATGTTGTTGAAAATACTTCTCTGTATTTGTTTATTCTCTCTTATGTCCCTTTACCATTGTCAATATGATCCTCATTGTCAATACACTCAGCTACATGCTTTCCCAGCTCCAACACATCATCAAAGCCTCCAAGCACAACATTCTTTAGAATAGAACCAACATTAGAATGCTCTGGACTCCCAAATACAACTTTGACTTCCCTTAAAAGAAGGCCAAACTCTTTGATAAGCAAGGTTTTTGTGTCTGAGGACACATGAATGCAACCGACAGTTTAATTTTTCTAATTTATTCTTTATTTTCATGTATGTTCGGCCCTGTTCCATGTAATTTCATGAGGTTTTATAGGGAAACACACATTTTTATTGTTTTTTGATATGCATGTCCATTATTTATCCCCTTACCATATCCTAAAATTTCCAAACTAGCACATGCTGGAGAATACTTGCAAAGATGAATTGATGTGATTTCATACCTGCTCGTTGCATTTCATAGAAGAGGTCCAATACCTCCTCTCCAAAATTAGCCTGAGCATATTCTGTAAGCATTTCACTCCATAAGATCAATTCATGTTTGGTTTCTCCTTTGAACACTTTGTGTGCATATCCTGTAAGTGTTGGTTGTTCAATTTTCTCTTGTTGCTTATTACTGATGGCAGACAATATGGTCATTCTCCATGCCTCTACTTTATATGAATCCCCTAACCAACCACTGGTCCAGGTCTCTCCCAATCAACCTTTCCACTTTGTCATGCCTTCTTGATCCTAGAATCTATGCCCAGAAAACAACATAGAAGACACAAAATAATTTTTGAAATTTTAGTCTTTCAACTGCAGGTTGGCCTCCCCTGCCTTGCATCTTGTCAATCAAATTCTAAGATTGTATGTTACTTATTGTATGTCAATCAAAACTTGTTTAAAGGCTACAAAAATTGCTCCATTGCAATACTATGCCACTGTATAATCATCTTTTGCATCAAGGTTATTTATATTCACTAAGTTGCAAGGGTTATTTCCCCAATGGCTATCAAAGACTTTGGACTCCATTCTAGCTCCCTAAACCTTTCCTTAATCATTGGCACCACCCTTGATAAAATAGGTCACCTATGATTTCTACAAAGAAGATACTCTCACCATCATCACCAATTTTTTTTAAAAGTAATAGTCCTTTTGTTTCTGGAACAGAGCGATTGCAATTTCTGAATCAAATGGGGGAACTTGGTCCTGAAGCTCTGCTATGCATCTCTCAACATCATATAAGAAACAAAGAAATAACTATTATAACCCGTGTCACTGCACTGATTCCAACTTATAAATATTCCTTTGAGGTATTTACTAAATAGCCAAAAACCAAGAATTCTTCAACATGAAATCCACAGGTACAAGTCCACTTCTAGTCACCATCTTTCCACCATCGAGTTTTTGTTAGTTCCCTACTATCATGTAAAAGGAATATTTTGTTTTTTCCATGCAGATGGTATTCCTGAAAATCCTTGTCTGGTATATACTTTGATGTGTTTCTCGGCCTGCAGAAATATCAATGCTCTGTTTAGCAACATATTCAGGGAATCTCTATTCAACAACATATTTAGGGTAGCCCCTTTCTTTTCTAGCATATTTCTGTACTTTGGTAGCACTTTTTCATAGTATATTTGTCAAGGCATGGCCTTTTAGTGATGTGAATTCAATCATATAGACCACTTTGGTCTTGAAGACATGGATAAAATCAATCTATCAATCTCTCTCTCACACACATCCAGGTGCACACTCCTAAACACATGTGATGTATTGCAAGCTATTACCACAATGGCTTATCCTTGCAATCAGATTATATTTTAATTAATAAGTACTATACTCTTTGGTCACATATGCAGTTCCACCAAACAAACACATGCAATATTGTACTCTTTCCACATGTTTGTTGAATAATCTCACATGTATAGTAGTTGTGAGAAAAACTGGGTTTATGAGGTAATACCTGCATCAAAAGCTTTGCCAATCTACAAGTTGATTTTGGGTGAAGTTGTGTGAAGTTGTTGTGCTAGCCAAAGGATACAAAGAAATTACAATATGTATCTTGATTTTATGTTTATAATTCTTTGGGTTCTATTGTAGATAACGAAGGCATAGGAATGCTGGAAAATGCAAGAGAATAAACTAGTTGGAATGCATATGTACTAGTGGGCATATTGAGAGTTAATATGTATTAGAGTGCATATAGATATTCTTGAGCATATATGGTATTGCATATTGATTAAAAGTGGTTTGTTGTTACATATACAATGAGAATGGTGTGATGATTAAATGTGGTTGATGTGATTGCATAACTAGGAATGGTTGAGGACATTGTTGAAGATGTTGATGATGTAGCTACCTATGATAGTCAACCTCATTGGAAAGAATGAGGACAAGAGGATGCTTGTCAATAGTTTGGTTGTGGGATCATGTGATTTTACATAAGTCACTAGTGGATTAGGTAACATCAAATATGTTGATGGAAACCTTATATGTATGAAATTGGTCATGCCAATGTTGCATGAACACTGAAAATAAATTGGATAACAATTCCTTCAACCATGCTTTGGTATCATAATTTGATATGTTTATGATGTTTGAATACATTTATATGAATGATACCTAGGTGGGGTATGGTAAAGGTAAGAAATATTGGACATATAAAGAATGTTCAAAATCTATTAATGCGTTGATCATATGAAGAATGTCATGTCATTTCGTGTTGGTTATGCGGTAATCACCAAGGAAAGTTAATACTTATGACCATGTTGTGAAAGTGAATGGCATATAAGATAACCACATGTGAGGCTATAGTGTTGTTGGATTTAAGAAGGATATAGTTATACACAAGTATCAAATGGTATCCCCACTTGTATTGGTGTCCTAGACTATAACCTTCTTGCCAACATTGAAGAGCATTGAAAAACATACTCCTAGTGTTGAGTTTTGGATAAAAATGAAGGTGTCTAGATGGTCGAAAAAACATTGGGGAGGTGGCTAGATGATGTGTTTAGGCATAAGCTAATCAAACCAACTCATAATGGTGGATTGCTTAAGATGATAATGTTCTATTCTATGTAATGTAAGGATGCATCACATGAAAAACAAATTAATTAATTAATAGTGATAATAATAATAAAAAATAATGACAATAATCTCAATAAACTTAGTGGGAGGAAGGTTGGTGGGAGGGAGGTACCTCTCAAAAGTTAGCAAAAACTAGTCTCGATTCCCCATACATCGTTCGTTCGTTACTTAGGGCAGGTTCAGATAGAAAAACTCAATCAGACAGAGGCAGAGGAGAAAACCACCCAGCAAGCACCACCCGCACCACTGGTCGTTGTTTTGATTTACCATGTTTAGCCCAAAGAAACACTATGTATGATGGATTATTCTAGCAGCCCCGCTTGATTGTGAGTTAAAGCATAGTGACCAGACTTGGTAGTTGTGGAGTTGAGTCGTTATCCATGGATTGAGGGTTTATAGAGCCTGTTGTTGGTTGTCCAAGTGGTGGTGGATTTATTTACAAAGGTTTTTCATAACCATCAGCGTTAGTTACAACACTGGCAATTGGCGTCGAGTCGTAGCTCCATCTGACAGAGGCAAAGCAGTGGAGATATTCAAGGGAAGTAAATTGAATCCATGTGTTGGCAGTAAGACCAATAATTTGTACCAATGGTATATTAGACTATGGACTCATAGTATTAATGAAAGAAAACCATTAACTTTGCATACAGACTAGTATTGAAAACCCTTAAAGGTGACGTTGGAAAAATTAATTGGATCATTTGGTTACTTCCCCAGAAGGACAAGTACATTTGGCTCAAATAAGTCCTCCATTAACGTCATCATCATTGTCATCATCATCACTATCATCTTCATCGTCATTGCAATCATATCTTCGTAAACCTATGACCTCTAGGGAGTAAACTCATGTTCTTAATCGTTACGCCCTCAATATAATATATTAATTATATTATTATATAAAATATATAATATATAAACAAAAAAATAAAAATAAAATTAGCAAACAAAACCTCACCACTATTGAAAACCCTTGCCGCCCAAATTTGAAAACCCCAACTAAACAAAACCCCACCCACGATCAGTACTGCGCCCAAATTTCATAACCCACACTAAAAAAAATCAGCCAACCCCGATTGACAGCAAGCTCAGACAGAGGATATCACCCCACAGGGGAAAGAAGGAGCCCACATCTCTTGACCATCTCGACACTCTGTAAACAGGGCCACTTCAGTGAGGCTTTAGGCGTTCTGGGTATCACAGGTAAATTTTTAGACTTCTCTATGTATATTTGTCTTCTGCAGGGATGTATTCAAAGAAATGCCCTACCAGAGGGTAAGGTGATCCATGCCCACATCAAGCAGAGTGAATTTACGGAGGCTGCAATATGAACAGTGGGTGCTACAATACTAGTAGTGGCGGGGAAAAGGTTTTTACTCCCCCCTTTTTGTCTCCACCTTTTTGTCTTATGATCCTTTCACCCAAGCTAACCAATCGATCTTATGTATATTTCAAAAGTTTGATTTGCTTCCCTTACAAGTTTCTGTTGGATACAGGTTCTCTCAGATGGCATAGTTTGGCTTCCTTATTTAGTAGAGAATATTTTGGAGGTGGAAACAAATGGAAATAAACTAATTTTGATCGACAAAAAGTTAATTGAAGGTCTTGCTGCTAATCAATGGGGCAAATGTTGGATTCCTCTATTTTTGGCATTCTAGGTATTTCTCAATAATCATTTTTTCTTCTGAAAAATATAAACCTATCCTTTGCTCATAATTATTTTTCTTAAGAGGTTATGGTTGCTTCCTTTCCGATGAAGCAATGATTTATATTGACAATCCTATTCAATACTTCTTTATAGTGAAGCCAATCCGGAGGGGCATACAGAAAGATATTCAAAGGGAAAAATCAAAGCGGCATGCCTGGGAAATTTATGATGAAACAGGTGATAAAACAATATTTTTTAAACGAGGTTAAGTCTCAGATATTTGGAGCTGATTTAAAAGATGGTTCGATTC
Source organism: Picea sitchensis (assembly GCA_010110895.2). Classification (NCBI taxonomy): domain Eukaryota; kingdom Viridiplantae; phylum Streptophyta; class Pinopsida; order Pinales; family Pinaceae; genus Picea; species Picea sitchensis. The sequence goes on from SNQJ01S0096004.1 coordinate 38,341, forward strand.
TTCCTATGCACCTTTGATTTTTATCTAAGGGTTTGGATGTTTTGTTTCCCTTGAGTTCTGTCATTGTTGTTGACTTTGTCGGAGTAAATATTAGAATTGTTACTAAAATTATCCAACTGCAGTGGTATATTATTTTCTTATTCAGAATTTTTCTAATTCTGGTTATATGAACTCATGAAGTCTCATGTTGAGTGTCAACTCTAAGTCAATGGTTCTGGTGCGAAGTAGGCAATTTTGTTAGTGCCTTGTTTACACTATAACATTAACTATGAATATTTAAAATTCAGAGTTCAATATCACACTTTTTCTTCCCATTGCACACCTATTTTGCCTGTCTTGGCTTGAGGATAAAGATCTTTGTAAATAATGTCCAATCAGTGGTTACAAAAAATTTGAGATGTGAATGTAAAGTTGTTGGGATCAATGCTTTTCTTCCTATGTGCCAAATGATTTTTGATATCAGCATGTGCCAGAACCATGTGTGTAACAGTTCATGTCTCCTTTCCAGAACTATGCTGAAATCCATTAGAAATGGTTGACATGCTCACCAGTGAACAGAAATGATAGGTTTATATTGAATAAGTAAGCAAGCAATATTGCTCTTAGGAGAATGTGGTGGTCAGAATAATTTATTCTTAAATTTAAGTACATATTACTAATGTATTTTTTGAAATGATGCTTATATTATACATAAAAAAATCTGCTACATCAACATGATTCAGACCCTTCAGTCACGATAGAAAATAAATATGATGTTTTATTTTAATGTGAGATCTGGACCTCATGGATTTTCTAGAACCCTTGACAGAAAATAAATATGATATTTTATTTTAATGAATCCCTCCTTGAAAAGAAGACTCCTCCTCCACCATGGTGGGGTAAATTAATATGGAAACTCAACAACCCACCCAAAACAAAAATCTTCACCTGCTTCCTCTTAAAACGAAAGTCCCCACCTAGGAAAACTTACAGAAAAGAAGCTTCACAGGGCCCATCACATGCCCCCTCTGAAAAAAACAATAATAAACAAAGATCCATCTCTTTTTGTCCTGTCCTTGCACTCTAGAAGTATGGAAAAACATAAAAAGCACATTAAATTTTAGCTCAGATTGGAAAGGAGACACAATTCCAGAAACTTTGCAATCATGATGGGGAAATCAAAATATAAACAAATTTAGAGGACTTCCCTCTGTAGCCTCCTAGGGCATCCGGATTTCCAGAAATAAAGATATCTTTGAAGATAAGGAAATTACTCATCTCAGATGTGCACTAAACAATTTTTCCATTTTCGAGTCAATCCCATCCAAATCAAATGCCCCCTCTTCCCATCCTCCTTCCCAACAACCAGAAATCAATAAAAATATACCATGGGCATTCTTTGATGGAACAACAAAAGACTCCCCTTCTAAAGGCAGAGTGGGAGGATCCATTCTAAAGGGGGAGTGGGAGGAATCCTGCATATTTATGAATCCACCTCCATATCTTTCTCAGTTGGACTTGGTGAAGCAACAAACAACAAAAGTTAATTCACAACACTCCTCATCTTAGCCCAAGAAAAATAGGTTTCTCAATTACAAGTTTTTGGGGACTCTCTGGTAGTTGTAAACATCATCAAAGGTACACACATTCTTCACAATTTCTCTCTCCATCCAATCCTGGAAAAAATCAAAAGAATTATCTCCACTCTCATCGCTTTCTCCATATCACGTGTATAGGGACAAAAAAAATGAAGCAGACATCCTTTAAAAAGGTGGAGTAGCGTTACACAAAGGCATATGGAAAACATGGGAAAAAGGTCTACAAGCAACCATTGAATATCTTCATCCCCCTTGGTTCACAACTTGACCTGTAGGCTTTTAGAGCCTATTTATCTGGATATTTTTGTACTATCAGAAGACTTCCCTCTTTTTTTTTTTGTAATAGAAATATCGGAATGTAAAATATGTTGAACTTAGTGGACAAAAGTCAGGAATATCACTGAACATTGAGACTCATGGATCAAGAAAAGAAGAAATGCATAAAGGAATGCCAGAGGCCTCTACTGATGTAATTTTGTTTTATATAATAAAATTACCTGTTTTTTCCCTGGAAATTATATATATATATATATAAAGTCATATTCAACGCTTAAACCAGTGACACATCTTCCCATTCACGGATCATTGTAGATGAGAGGCAAGTGAATATATATTCATAATGGAAACACCATTCCTGATGGTTGTAGATTCCAGTCAATGCACAACAAGAGAGTATGGTTGTAGAATGGTTTGCACGGTAAATATACAGAGGATTATACTAGCGATAAATTAGAGGTGAGACTAAGCCATGGGAATTTAAGGAATTGGCTTCCCAATATATTTAATGACCATAAGAAAGTCGTAGGAAACCATCAACGATTTAGATAAGAAAATATCAATGCCAAACACTGCACCATCAAGTGGATAATTAGTGTTGTCGCTGCCACTCAGTGGAACCATCGACAATTTAGATAAGAAAAAATCAATGCCAACCACTGCACCATCAAGTGGATAATTAGTGTTGTGGCTACCACTCAATGGCTCATGTGATTGATTAACACAACCGGTATTCATTCTTATACTAATCTGCACTACTCCAACAATTTAGACAGACCATAGATCATACACTAAATTGTCTGTACATAATCAATTTGATAGTTAAATAGGTGAATGTTGATATTCATTAGCATTGGGGCAAATTTCAACTATTGTAAGATGTTGGAACATGTACTTCTATAAGATGGAAACACACATGAATCCCAAACTGAAACATAAATAGGGAGGACATCTAATCACACAGTAATTAACACCAGACTAACATAATCTTTACCTTGGAAACCCAAACAGGAAAACCAACATTTAATGGTGTCTTCTTAGTCATGCTTAGGAGAATTTTACAAAGGGTGAGATATACATTATCAACATACTGACAACATTTTGCAGGTTTCTTAGCTCAGGGAAATCCTTTTCTCTTCGCGGGTAGGTTCAAAATCCCATTTTGTCATCCAATTTACAAGCAGACGTCATACTTCACCCTTCTTCTACTACCCTTTCTTCTTCCCAAATTGCATTTTTTCCCATCTTTCCTTGGTTGTATTTCCATCAAGCAAGCATTCAAATTTATAATACTGCTTTGGAATGCCAACCATCAGGTGATTCATTTCACCTCGAGGCCTTTGGTCTTTGAACTCCATATTGATTGTTGACTTCAAACTTTAACAAGGACTCCTTTTCCACAAATTTTGGAAGAGATATTAGTTCAGATTGACTATGATCAGTGGCTATAAGCTATGAATGTTTACTTATAATTGGTCTGCATGATCAACTATTGGCATAAGATAGATGGATGAATGATGATGGCTTACAACCATGAAGAAAGAGGAATTGGGTGTATTCTTCGGGTCTTGACCCTAACGAGTCTCTACCCCTCATTATTCTCATTATTCCTGCCCTTTCTTCTGTCATTACTATTAACATTATTTCACTATGGGAGGGAAAGGCTTGAATAAATCCATCAAAAAAGAAAATCCAGACTGACAAGCATGCATGAAAGCACAGAGAGTAAGACTGGGTCCTGATCTAGCCTACCAACACGAAAAGAAGGGTTGAGCATTTTTATTGTGAAAGTCCTTTCCTAGCTAGGATTTATTGGCCAAGGAGATAAAATAATACTCATTTAAAGACTGACTTGGACCTGGACTTCCCTGGGTTTACCTTTTATTCTTATCCCTATAGATATCCTCCCTTAGTAGAGATATAATACAAAGTAATCGAGCAGTTATTAATAGTAATATATGTAGTATATGTAGTCTTGAGCAATAAATAACTTGTTCGTAGTATATTCTATTATCTAATTTGAAAAATGGAATAACTATAATGCTCCTTTGTAGGGCTAGGTTTTAACCCTATCTGTTGTGCATGATTATAAGAACATGCCTTCTTTAGCTTTCCCTCGAACCTGATTTTCCCTCAACTTAAAAGACTGAAAGGGTCTCTCAAACCATTGCAGTTCGCTAGGTATAAACCCATATTGACGATTCCTATCTCTTATCTATTGGTCGAGGGGAATCCTCAAGGCCCTATCTATCCACTTGACCCATACCTGAACGTTATATTACGCAAGTGAATATAACCACCTATCCGCTTACTTATCCATAGGTAGGTAGAGGTCCTCAGTCAACAACCTTTCGATCAACCATGGGCTAGGCCTGACGAGTTGAGCAATGATTATTCCCTTTTGATAAGCTCAACTTAGTAACTCAAATAATACTCATACAAGGAAAGTCCCAATGCATAACTTGAATCTTCTAATTGACTCGGCTCAGCTAATCAACTGGGCTCCTTGAACAGGCTATGCTGAACTGGGCTGGACTGGGATACTTGGATCATCTAAAAATGATAGAAAATAGTCTCATTATATGTTCTCGGCTAATAAAAGAAAATCACTATTTTTTAGGGGGAAAACATAAATTCTCATAAGACCTATGAAATGGATTCTCTATTTAAGAAACTAGAACCTTTCTGTTTGGTTACCTAGGATTCCCTGGTGATTATTTGATTAAAGGATGCTAATAGTAGAGCCAATAAGGTTTCTATGCAGGTAGAAAACACAGGGGGTAAGTGTTGATTCACTAGATGTCACTTCAGTACTCCATGTCAAGTGGAAATGCTAGATTTAGATAACACAACATGCCCGGGTTATTTAGGTGAAACAAATGCTTGTTATATATGTGAAAAATAAGACCCCATACTGAGTGTGCAAGTGAGGTGGTCACCGATTAGGAGTCCTTGTTAGATGAGCTATTTTTTTCCTGGGCAGTTCTGGCAGACAAACAACCAAAAAAAACGTAGTATGTTAGGGTTAGGTGCACCCATAGAAGAAAAAATAGAATGTGTTGCTCACCTAGTTATAACTGCTCGACGGGATCTGTCACTAGAGATAGGTGTTGTATGTAGAGGTGGACCGAGAGAGAGAGAGGGATACTTTTGTGGTTGGTTGGTTGAAGGGACCAGAGGTGTCAGTACATGTTACAATGCTCAGTTTTTTCAACATTTCTAGAATCAAGAATGCCCATTTTGTAGTTCATTGTACCAAGAGCGGAAAGATGCACTATATAACTAAGGGTGAAGAGATATAATTAACATAATGTGTGTAAAGTTAATAAAATAAAATGAAAAAAAGAATGTGTTTAATGTGAAAAATAACAGGAAAAACACTGACCAAAATATTTATAAAATAATACATTAATATAGATCTAGCTTATCCGGGGAGTTTTTAAGCACTGAAAGGTTTACATGTGGGTTTTTGAATCCCTCTCCGTGCTTAATAGATCCAGGGTTAGATGGATCCATGCTACTGAAATATAATCAGTGAGGCCATGCATCAGGAATGTGAATGAGAAAGAAAAAAAATGAATTGAGGGATAAATTTATTTCTATAGCTTTTTAGGACTCAAAAACTGATGCCATGTCAAAACCAATTTATATATAGAAACAATTTAAACCACTATTTATGTATTTACTTGTCCAACAACAAACTTGCCAAGAAATCATTTGCCACAAAGCTACACTCTAAATTTAGATCTCAACAAGCAACGTAAAGATCAAACTAGATTTCATTTATCACTAATAAAATAATATTTTGGGATTTATAGTTTCCCTAATAGGATGAAACGTTAGTTAGAAAATGATTCATATGCAAAAAAGGCATTAATGAAACTGTTTTCTGCATAATTACAAGAGTAGAGAAGGGTATATGTTACATATAATACATAACACCAGTTGTCATATTGTTGCATATCCCAATTATTACAATGGTGTTCTTTCAAAATTAAAAAGTGGTGTAGCTATATATGATTGCTTTGCTTACAATGGTATGAAGATCACAATATAAGATTGTTCAACAACATACATGGTACAATATCTTACAACCAATTCTGTGCAAATCATAACAATTTCATCTAACTTCAAGGAAAGGAATGCAAAATCCTTGGAAGTTAATAACTGTAACTTGTTTTCAAAGGGGACAAAATTCTTTTTAACATACCCTCTTTTATGCTTCGGAAGCCTTGGTCATAGGAATTTCCTGCTTGACAATCTGCAACAGATTAGATGTCAGATAGATTAAATAAAAAATTATGTACCTTAAATCTAAGTTATTGCCTTGCCCACCTTAGTATACTCAATTCAAATGGCTATGCATCTATATATAGGGCCACGAAAAAAAATACATAAAGCCACCTGTTCCAACCTAACAAAAGGTAGCAGAAAATTACTCAACACATCTCCTTGGGTGTATTGTGATAAAACCAAACACAACCTCAACCATAAAGGAACAAGAATACACAATCATGGCCTAAGGCTGCTGTTAAATATATGCCACCATTAAATCTGGCTTCAAAATACTCACCACCTCATAGAGATGAGCATCAAACTCTTTCAGTCTTAGCAACTTTATAGTAAATTCAGTGAAAATTGAAAAAAATACTTATTTAGAGAACTCAATTGAACTTTAGTAGCAGAATGTATTTTTAATAGTACAGTCAAGGAAATATCTTTGCTGAGATCAACACAGGACTCCAAGATCATTCAAAAATATGAGATAAGGTACCAAGAATAAAACTAACCACCTTTCTTCAAGATATACTAGACATCTCCTAGATATAGTGGATCAATTTAAACTCTAAAGAAAATAAAATAAGTTACTTCATTAGCCTTTGTAAGAGAATCAGGAGAAATTGAGGAAAAGTTTCCTAAAGGTGGAGATATATTGCAACCCTACATACCACGAGTAATGTAGAGGAAAGAGAAAAATGATTTAATAAAATACCATTTTCAATCTTATATACATGATCCTAATGCTAGAACATAACATAATGCAACATATCAACATAGGAAGACTCCTAAGGTTGGCCTTTTGTACGTTTCGAAATCTGCTACAACATTGTTAAGAACAACATTGACCTTCTCACCACCTTTTACCTAGTACTCAAATATAGGTCTCTCTAGCTTTTGACCAAAACCATCATATATGATATAGAATCTCAGGGAAGAGCATGACAGGAAATGTGAGTCATTTGATCATTGAACTTTAGAGAAGATTTTGCAAATCACTATATGTAATGTCCCCACTTTGGGACATCATCACAGTGCATAGGTTCATGATGACCAGAGTAGCCAGATGGATGTTATAGCGAGTACAGGGGTTATTGAGAGGCATTGTGGGTTCCATCTTGCATTGCTCATCCTATCTTCAATGCTTCACAAAGCTGCAATAAAATTTCTCTTGTGGCACAATGATAGAAATTTATTGTCAAAATTAAACAACTATGCTTATGTGGTAAAAAATCAACATTAAAAGTTCTCTTGTTACACCATGACACAACTTTATTTCCAAAAGTAAAGCAATAAAATCTAGCGGACTTCCTTTTTGGTCAACATTACCTCCTTTTTGGTCAACATTACCTTCACAATCAAACATTGTAAAATTGTAGAAGTTGTTGAAGCTCTTCACTACAAGTGCACACACTAAATATAATGCCAAAATTAAGTGTT
>SNQJ01S0096004.1:52275-63221 GCA_010110895.2 Picea sitchensis
CCAATGAAGGAATTTTTCTTTCCCAGTCTAAGTATGCTTGTGACCTTCTTCGTCACTTTCACATGGACGATTGTAAACCAACCCCTTCTCCCTTCTAGTCTGGAGTCAATCTTTTTGCCACCTATACATCTCTTGAAGTTGATGCCACCCTGTACCGTCAGTTAGTTGGTAGCCTCTTATACTTGACTCATACCCATCCTGATCTTTCCTTTTTTTTTGGTCTTGTTTCCCGATATATGCAAACACCCCATGAAGGCCATTGGAAAGAAGCTAAAAGGATACTTCGCTATGTTCATGGTACAGTTAAGTTCAGGATACATTACAGTTCAGGGGGGACTCCTTTATTGGTTGGTTTCATTGATTCATATTGGGTCGACGACCCTGATAATTAGATGTCTACTGCAGGTTATTTTTTCAGCCTTGGTTTAGGACCTGTCACTTGGGCCTATAAGAAACAACAGGCTATTGCACTTTCTTCAGTAGAAGCAGAGTACCGAGCAACGGTAAATGCAAGTTAGGAAGTCCTATGGCTTCAACAGATCCTTTCAGAGTTTGGATTCCAACACCAGCATCCGACCAGCCTTTGGTGTGACAATCAAAGTTCCATCAAGCTCGCCAAATACCCAGTTCAAAATCAATGTAGAAAACACAACGAGCTACACATGCACTTCATTAGAAAGCTCATTCATGATCAATTTATTGAAGTTCTCTTTTTCCCTACAGAAGATCAAGCTTTAGACATTTTCACAATGTCTCTTACAGAAGCGAAGTATTCCAAACTTCGATCTATGTTAGGATTTCAGGAAGTTGTCATTAAGGGGGGATAGGATCTAATGCCTCCTTCCTTCTCATATTGTGTCACTATTGTAAATCCTTCAATCCTATCCCAAGTTGTTCTTAAGGGGGGATGTTAGGATATTTAGACACTTAGGGAGCTAGTAAGATCTACTTGGTTTATTGTGTCATTAGGTAAAAGTGTGTTTTCTAGTGTGTTTCTTTAGTATGCATTAGTATGCATTTGTAGTTAGGAAATCCGATGGTCACAATATGTTCTCAACATAGATTAATCTGATGGTTCATACTGTCCTTGATCCTAATGGCCATTGATCCATGGCTTAACACTCGATTGGTCCATGATCTCTATTTAAAGAGAATGGGGGGTCATTTGCCGATAATCGATTATGAGAAACTCTCTTGTAAAATCTCTCTGTAATCTTTTTCTTTGCATTAATAAAATGCTCCAAGTGGTCGTGTTGGTTGGAGCCGTGGATGTTTCCCCGTAGGGGTTTTACCACGTGAAAACATCGGTGTGTTGATCTTTGATCTGGTTATGTGAGTGGTTACTGAAGGTGTTCATCCTCTTTTGGAATACCTGTGTTTTCGAACAAAAAATGGGTAAAGTTATATATTATGTTATTAATTAAAGTTTGGGCAAGTTAAAAGTCAATTATATTAACCTTCAACCTTACTTTGTATCACAATTTTACAAATTAGTTTAATTGAAAGTAATATGTGATAATTTTTCCTCATTTAGAGAATATTTCTTTTGTTCATAAATTCATAATGAATAATTAAAAATAGTTATGATAAGCTCAATTAGAATTTATAAAATCTTTCTGTAACTTCCTCTTAATTGTAATTTGGTCATATTTTTTTATATTCCCATAATTAATGCAAGTCTCAAAATCTCTAATTAAGAAACATGTACAAAAACATAAAAATATCCTATGTTACATGTTGTTAATTGTTGTTGTAATTGATATTAAGAATTTGATTATCTATTAGGATGGGTAAAATTTATATCCAATTAGGTATTAGGAGGGGTAAAATTTATATCCAATTAGGTATTAGGAGCTGTAAAATTTCTTACCCACAAATAAAAAGGGGGGATAATGATATGGGATAACGAATAAAAAATTGTTATGAACTACATGTTTAATTCAATTTTTTATTATATATTATATGTAAAATAAAATTAATATATAACTTAATATATTATATTCTATTATTTTATAATTAATATATAATATAATATAATATATTTATTATATTATTTATATTATATTATATTTATTTATTATATATTATATTATTATATTTATAATATAAAATGAATATATAACATAATATATTATATTTATTATATTACATAATATATTATGTATTTTATTTTAATGTAATATCTTAAGTATATATTAGTATACGGGTTTAAAGAAGGATACGTGCATTAGTTATTTAAGGACTGTTAGAATACTTAAAATTTTGAACTTTTATTCTTTTGTTTCTTCCTCTTAGGAATAAAATTTCACCCAAAAAAACTTAGGAAATTGCCTTTTAATTAAATAAATCCTTGGTCTTTATATATTAATAAGGCGCTTACAATGTCGCCCATTGATGAGTTGCACTAAGTTGATCAAACGATACTTGTGATATCCGTAATATAAAATCCACCTGAATTTTAAAAGAAAACCTTTAACGGTCACTTCGAAGCTTCACGCTTCGGGAGTTTCAAGAAATCTAAACAACAAAACCCTGAATCTACAAATTCCTGAAGACAGTTCCTTGTGATGATTTCTAAAAGGACATACGAATGAGTCATAGTACATGTGTCATTAAATATTTTCTTGGGATGACACATGGAACTTATTTTTAATATTTGTGTCAGATTATTCACATGATTTCAAGTCATATGTGTCACCCCTCCTTTCTTGACATGTCACTAAGAATGATATCATCTCTTCCATGTCACTCCAGGAGATTTCCATTTGGGATTTTAAACAAAGATTGGGTTCACAACCACTGAAGTATCAAAGCACGAGAGTATTGGATATCACAAAAAAGTAAAAGTGTTTCAAAGAGATAATAAAACATTTAACAACTTTAATTAATCATGATTGAGTATTAATTAATCACTCCGCAAATTCTGTCTTCGTGAGATTTATATTGTGCTACATCCAAAAATCCTGAACGTTGAACCATCGAAGTACGAACCACACTATTTAAACAAATGAACTCCAAGAGCTTTGGAGCTCTAGAGTTCAAAATCCCAAAAATATACATAACGGTTTGAACGTGTACTCCAGGAATTCAGAATTCCAAGGTTTTCTATCATCCTTCATCCAAAACCCCCGAATACCGAACTTTTGAATTACTTAAAGCTAATACAATGTTTAAAGAATGATTAATTAAAACAAAAAAGTGATTAATTAGAAATTAACTTCTCCAGGAATTCGACCTTCGATAGATTTCTACCCTCTTACATTCAAAACCTCTGAACGTCGAACCGTTAAAGTATTAATGACATTTATGATTGTATAAAGTTAAATATTTGAGTAAATATTGTGATTTTCCAGGTAATAGATTCCATTAAATTTTTAATAATCTCTTTGTCACTAAATCAATATGAAGATTGATAGACTTTATGAATAAAACATTTTGAATATCAAGTCATTTTTCCATTTACAATTAGAATTTTTCATTGAGTAATTAAGATCTTACTGACTTATCTTGTTAAAAGAAGGTTAATTTCATTTCCTTGAGGATTATGGTGCCACACAAAGATGCAAAGAAGCAAGATGCATCAACAACTGATTTGAGTCGAAGCACAGACATTCTATCAGATACCACTTCGCGAATTATAGATACCATCAAGTCTTGGAAGCAAGTCTGCGTTATCTTAGAACATGTGATTCTTATCTATTCGGATGATTTTGCTAAGGAAGAAGATGAGTCCTTCTTAGTCAATATCAGATTGGTAGAACAGTCGGAACTACACAGGATTGTTGCACGAACTAAGATTATACCCTATAATGATATGATATTCTAGTCTCTGGAGCACGTCGGCATTCAAACTATAAGCGTTATCAATTACCAGAAGACCATCATCGATGCTTTTCGACCAAAGGACCTACAAGTAATGTATAAAATTTCTTCTACACCCAAAAATACCTACAATGCAACATTTCTTCTAGATTTTGAGAGAAAAGAATGAACTCAATACGACATAATTGGTCATGATATAATCAAGACCTGGAGGGGAAATCCGACAAAGTTCAAAACCAACACTCATGGTATGTATTCCAAGACGTCCTTGGATGTTATTATCTTATATATAGCCATGATGCTCTAACGTTTATTTGGGAGAAAAAACCTTTCACATTTCTCAATTGAGTGGGTGGCTATAATGAATGAAGTGGATGAAGGCTATGCTTTCAACTGGGAAAAAATGTTTTCAAACAACTTGGCTAAGGAGGTTGTTGATTACCAATCATTGAAATCAAAAGGGAAACATGATCTGTTTTACATGTATGCATATATCATGGATTCCATTTGCTTCATGACCCCATTTCCCCTGATGAACTGGAGTTGGACCCCAGCTAGTTCTGAGAATATACATTTCTACCACTCAAAACTATGGGAAGAAAATTATAAAGATTTATTTTATGAGATTTGTCACAATGTTGTGGTACCTATTCATGTAGCTATCTATGGCCACCCATTGCCCAGGATTTTAAAGAAGATTATGGGAAACTTAGGCACATTTGCATACCGGTACATTGAAGAGAACTTCTCTTACATTAGAGTGTTCGGTTTCTCCATTCCTCCTCATGACCTTCCAAAATTTTTACCTTACAGGTTGGTGTGATGGGAAGTGTTATACCAAACAATAGCATGATGAATCACTAAGTAATTGAAAGAAGCTCAGAAAAAGGTATGTCCAAATTTTCCCATTCAGATTGGTATGTTTACATTATTAGATTTTGGTCATACCAAAGTCAAGCCTGCAGCCTTGGAAGATGTCAAATCAGTTGACATTGAATTAGTTTTCTCAATTCAACATGAGAATATACATCCACAAAGAGTCTCCTTATGATGAGGTTTTCATGGGAGCTAGATCCTATGAAGAATTTCAAAATAGATTTTATACTATGCCTCCTGACCAACAGGATGGTTTCCTCAGCATCCAAAATCATAGATGGAACAACTTGCCTAATATTTTACAAGGAGATTTGAATCCCATTCCATATTCACATGAAGATAAACCCACAAAATCTCATCCAAGTTGCTCCACTGAGAAAAAAACTGAAGAAGTATTGAAGAGTTCAGACAGATTATTTAAAGAGATAAAAACATCACTGCTAGGTCTAAATGATCAACATATATTATCCCACTTTGAATCTTTCATGAAGCAGGGACAAGTTTTCCCCCGTTCAACACTAGTTACTTATGTTTTCATCCCAAGCACAACAGGTCATCTCCACCACACTTATCTCTTCTATTCCCTCATTAACTCCTTTAGTGAGTAGTTTTGAAATTCCTAGTTCGAAGGTTGTTCACATAGATGAACTTACTCTTATCTTTCCTGAAGAAATGCCTCCCTCAAGTTTTTTTTCAACAAGAAAAGGAAAGTCATTGTAAAGAAAGAATCTCAACAAAAAGATTGAGTAGTTACTAAAAGTAAGAAAATAGTGTATGACGGAAAACGCTAAAATGATATTGAGTTTGCCAAAGAGGTTGCAGATTCACTAGGGGCCTTCACCACTTCCATCCAATGGTCAAGGGATAATCTAACCAAGCAACTACAACAAAAATGTCTCTTGGTGGAACAATTTTAGAATTAAATGCAAAGCACATAACAAATTGTCAGGAGCAGAATGAATCATGACATAGAGAAAATCATGTTAAATTATTAGCAATAGATGAATAAGATTGATTTGCTCAAGATTAATGAGTTGTTGGTGAATCCTAATTTACAGTATCAAATTACATCCTAAGAAGTAAACAAGATCCAGGAGAAGCTACCACTAGTACACAAGAAGGTGTTTTCCTTCGAATTGAATGAGAACTTTGAACCTTCGATATTTGTGATAGCCTTGATGGATATGTGTACCTAGTTCAATGAACAGAGGAAAGAAAGTGCATCTGGGAGAAAATGAAGGAACATATAAAGCACTAACACATCAAATCATAAATCAACAATATCTGCATTTTGATTTTCCATTCGGATTGTATTTTATATTTAAAGAAGATATTGTGGAAAGTCTAACTACTTTTAGTTGAGACAATGTTTATATAAATAGATATATATTAGATCTATTTCAGGTTTCTTTTGGCCTAATTTAAAAGAGAGAACTTATTGAATATTAATACAAGAGAAGACAAATATTCTAAGTCTCATTTAATTTGAGTTATGTGTTTTCCCCGTGTTTCCATCTCTTATTAGTTTCCTTCTGTAGTTATTGAAGAGTGAATGATTACAATTTAGTAATACATCTACTGTGATCTTAATACATCATAAGTCCATTCAGTTACATTTTTTCTTCTATTCTTACTATGAGTAAAAAAAAGACCCATGATCTGTGTGAATTGTTGCATTCTTAATATTATTTCAAAAGTATATCTTCTATTTTTCTTCTATTGCAAATGAGGTAAGACTTATGTATAATTGATACTTTTCTTTATTTTAACAATTTTTTCAATCATTTCTACATCATTTGAAATTAAATTTATGACTTAGATAATGAGATATTGCCTCTGTACTGTATTATCATAAATTTCACTTAACGTTATTTCTCAAAAAACCGAAGGTATAAGAAAGCACTTATAAAACATTTCATTTAAATCTTTGATACCTGACATTATTCTTCGAGCCTAGAATCAATCTCAGGAACAACGTCTTTTTGGCGTCATTGTCGGGGACGGAGAAATGAAATCATGTTTCCCTTGGAGAACGACAAAGATAAATTTTGGTTTTTGATGGTGAACAAAGATTGAATATGTGTATAAAGCTCACTTTAAATTTCACCCGACGACTCCATTGTAGGCAAAGCTGGCATTTGGTAGAAAAAATACCAATAAAAACCTAGACGAAAAGCATACTACTCCAGTTTTGGATCCCGAAAAGTTATTGAAACTGAAGGGATATCTCAGACAAAATTCTGCATCAGCAGGTAAGATCTACCAACCTAAGGTTACACAAGTTAATTTTAAGATTCCCTCTGAAGAACTAAGTCTTAAAGAAAAATATCAACAAGTTCATTATGCAGAAGCATCAGCAAGTAAATCAGAAGTTAAATTATAAACTTCGGAAGGAATTATTCCTGAAGTAAAAATTGAAATTATCTAGACCACCCCTATCTCTTTGATAGATACTTTTACCAGTGAAAACAAAGAATCCTTTTCAATCCCTAATATCATTTGTACACAACCAAATGTTTCTCTTCCTGAAGTAAAAGTTTATGTTTCCAAAAACCATGAAGATTACTTTTTATACTTTGATTCATCCCCTATTTCTTTTCCTATCTATACATCTAGTAAATTGGAGAAAGCGATTTCAATGGCTCATGTCCCCCCTCATTTATATCTTCCATCACCTTACAATCATCTAGATGAATTTCGTTCACACCGTCCCGAAGGAGTCAAAAGTTTAGTAGATCAATATTTTGAAGTTTTTGATAATCTCTTGTTTAGTCCTTGAATTTATTCTCCTATACTTTCAATGGATGGTGCTGGAGGTGTTAGAGGCAGAGGGGTTGGTGGACATGGAAATATACCAATTCATCCTCCAAGTATATTTTCCAAGGTCGCTGCTAGATATTATTACTCGGCTCTTCCTTCTATCATACATGATTTACCTGACAATTACATGAAGATCCTCCCTAAATTCAGGAGTGAAGGGGATTTGAAAGAAACATAGCATATATCCCTTTTTGACCAATTTGTTGATATCCTTGGTATTGAGCACAAAGATGTTTACATGAGATTAGTAGTACAAAATTTTGAAGCACATGTAAGAACTTGGTTCAAAGGACTTCCAGTGGACTCTATACCATCATATAATGATCTAGAAACTTCCTTCTTAAAGAAATGGGGTGAGAAAAAATATCATCTATATTACTTGACCAAATTTGGAGCCTTGAGAAAGAAAACATCTGAAACAGTCTTAGAGTTTATTCAGATACTTAATAAAATTTATCACAAGATCTCGGCTAAAGTTAAACCTTCTCAGCTAGGTGCAAAAGTTACTTTTGCAGGGGATTTTGATTCTGATTTCACTCTACTTTTGAGAGAAATAAGATCCACTTCTTTATCAAGGATGAAAGATGATGCTATAGAGATTGAATCCAATATAATGACATCTAGAAAGTTGAAAACTAAAGTTGATATGGGAACAAGAGAACCTAGGCATTTTAAAGAACAAGCAGAGCCCTCTGGCTCTAGAAAAAATTCTTTAGAGGAAAAAATGGATGATATGGAAAAAAATTATTAAAGACTTATCAAACAAAATTTCCCGAATGGAAATGGAAAAATCCAAACCTAATCCATACGCTAAAAATCAATTCAGGAAAAATCTTAACATAAATCCTCAGATACAACAAAGGAAAATAAAAAATGAGGAACAAAAGATTCAAGCTCCTTTTAAAACTGACAATCTCATACATGGATATGAGGTGCACGATTATGAAGAAATAGATGAAGATCTAAAAAATCTCAGTGATGATGATCTTGAGCCTCACCTAACCAAACAGGATTATGAGAGATCCTTGGATTTGGAATCTCTATTTTATGATGATGACAATATCAATAATTTGGGAGACTCTACATACAAAGGTTTCGTTGATTCAATAATGGCTGAGCTCCAACATAAATGTGATTTGAGGCCAAGAGAAAAAATTTCTATAAATACTCCACCAAAAAATATTTTATCACAAAACAAAGCAAATGAGGCAGCAGTTACAAAACCATCAACTGAAACACAAGCTGCCCAAATAAATCAAGTTGAAATGAAATTAGTATAGACTAATAAGCCAAAAAATAAATAAGCTGAAGTTCAGACCATGGAAATTGAAATATCAGTTGAGACTTTCAATCTAGAAAACGAACTGAATAAAATTAAAATTCTAATGCCTCTGGTTGAACTTGCTAGAAATCTGATCTATAAAAAACAAATCGCAAAAGAAACAAATTTTTCCGATGTTGAATGTCAAGATGATATTATCAACTTGTAGGATGAGAAACCTACAATCATGTTTGGACCACACATTGAAAATAGTAAATATTATGTTGCTCCTTTCTATATTACATTGACTGCCCATGATCATTTACTACACAATTGCATGTTAGACTCAGGAGCTTCGCATAATTTGATCCCTAATATTATCATGGAAAAATTGGGCCTTCAAATTACCATACCTTATCAAGATCTATACTTTTTTTATTCTAGAATGGTCAAATGTCTGGGCATGATTAAAGATTTAGTTTTATATCTTTCCCAGGTTCTTGTAAAAAGTATTCTTATATATGTGGTTGTTGCTGACATTCCTACCAAGTATGGCATGCTTTTATCAAGATCTTGGGGTGCCATGCTAGGAGGATCGGTCCAGTTTGTTAAGCCCTAATATTGTCTCATTACCCCTTAATTGGGGCATATTACATTAGTAATGTTATTTTATTTATGTCATATTTATTCCATTAGTTGTAATTATACCTCCTAGTCTCCTATATATACCAAGGAGACATTTTCATTTGGAATCATCTTGTACTTGAATATTTATGTGGGGTAAAAGGATGTTGCCCCCTCGAAGAGGCTTATTATCTAAAATTATATATATTTTCAAGGCGTTGAGTACTTATTCTGAGGTTTTTCTATGATATATTGATATTTGTTTCTTAACATATGGTATCAGATCTCAAGGTCTTGGGGTTTCGCTACTACATCTGCGACACCTTAGAATTTTCGTGATAACTTTTTTTATACAATGTTTCAAAATGAACGTCTTGGAGAATGTTTAGTAGATGGATCAAGGTACTATGGGTTAAAATTTCATCTCCTGAGGCCTTATACTTTCGGAGATACAACTTGTACAAGATAGGGTTTTGGAATCATCCTGAACTGAGTCATTGTAGAATTTTCGCTATAAAACATTTTTTGTAACATTTCAGACCTTGAAATATGAAGGAGATTCACAAAATTAGTAACGTATCTGTGGTAAAATTTTTAGCTTCTGGGTCATCTTAAATTTGTAGATACACCCTGTGTACGATAGGGTATCTGACTAGTCCTATTGACTAGTCTCAAGAAGGTTTTCCAGGTAAAACAATCACAAATTCTTCCTAGAGTATCCAAATTGAGTGGGACTGGTTTCATTAGATCATGGACAGTCTGTAGTATATATGGTACAAGTTTCATAATTTAATATCAATTATTTTGTGCGAGGCACTCTATACAAGTGAGATCTCCTAGAAAGGCCAAAAATCGGCAAGTTGTGGGGAAGTTACCGTAAATTCCACTTGGCACATCCAATTTTAAGAAGACCTATGGCATTGCAGAGAAGAAATATCATAGAACTACATAAAAGAAAGTTTCATACCCATAAGGGCCAAAAATTGGGAGATACAATAGAAGAAATATTGTCTAGCAGAACCATGTCAAAATCAAGGTTCAAAGGTGATACTTGGTCAACATGCCAGTCAAAAAGGGAAATTCTACACCAAATAAGCCTCTAGACAATCCTACTTGGACTCTTGATGAAGCTGAAGAAATGCGTAGGGACATAAATGATTTACAAAAGAAGATAGTAACAAAATATGAACTACAAGAGATGGAAGCTAAGTTGGAGGCAAAGATTGATGGTTTAAAAGATGAGATCATGGAAGTATTGAAACTTTTCATAACAGAGAAGACACCTGAAAGTGAAAATGCATCCCATGAAATTCATGATGAGGACACAAGGAAGGTGAATCAAGAATGGAGAAACTCCAACTTTGGGTTGAAGACCAACCACGTTCCTAAGATCGGTATGAGGAATTTTGATGGGAATGACCCAATCACATGGATACTTCAGATGGAGCAATTCTTTGATCTACATAATGTGCCACATACACAATATGTACGAATTACTTCTTTATATTTAGAACCTAATAAATTTGTATGGTATCGATGGCTT
>SNQJ01S0096005.1:0-31701 GCA_010110895.2 Picea sitchensis
TATCATTACTCATTGTTGTCATTTATAATCAGTTAGATGTGAATACATATCAACAGCATATATCAGCAACATATCATCAACAAATCATCTTCACAAGGAACACAAATAAGTACAATTTTTCTTTTTATTATGGACTTCAATCCAGGGGTTTTTCAGCAACAACTGAATAGAGTACAACTCTACAAGAGCACCATATCTATATGCAAGACTCATCTTACATTTTCATCACCAACTGAGATGAGGCAACAATCCTCAACAGATATCAATCTGTCAACATAAACAAGTGCATCAATCATGCACCAACCTGTGCCAAACAACTTGTAATCAACATGTACCATAAACAAGTGCATCCAACCATGTACCAAGTATATACCAATCCTGTTTCAAATAATAATAAACAATGAATCATCAATATGTACCAACATAATCAACTATACACCTCATGTATGTGCCAACTGATCAATTGCTTGTCTCAACCATGATTAGTTTTGGATTAGTCAACAACCCCAACTTGAAATAATCATAACTTTGTACCTGTACTGAATAAATATATAAACTCTATATACAATTTTATTCATTGTGTTTCATGTAATTCCTCCAAGTGGCACTACTTGGAACCTCTCATAAAAGTAGTTATAGAAAAAATGGCATACCTTGTTGAATTCTGGCTTATTCTAGAGAGAGACCTTGTAGAGCGTTCCCCGAAAAAAATATTAGTTGAATTGATTTGAAAATGTTATACAACATACTACATACTGTACCCTAACCAACACATTTTGTCTCATGGAATTTTGATCTGTTATGAAGAAGTTATGACTTTTTTACCCGAAACACTTGTTTTTTACTAGTTTCAGGACTAGCCACAAACCCTATTTTCCACGGAGTGTAACTCCCAAAATACAAAGACCCACAAGCTTAATTTTTTACCACAGATACTTGGGTATGTTTTTTCAATGGAATAGCAATTTCATGGTCTGAATCATTATAGAAACAAAGTTATAGCGAAAATGGTGAGATGACTTGTAAATAACATACCTTAGAAAGCATCATCAAAAGAATTTATCCTCCCTTCAATTCCAGCCCTCTTTTCTTCACCTTCCTTCTGAAATTTGGCTTATATATCCTTGGTTACCTCAGTCACCTATATATTCAATATTCTCAAAGTGTTCCACCAAAATGCTCAAGAAGCTCTCACAAGAAGCTCTCCTCAATACTCCAAAATATTCTCTGAAGCTCTCGATACTGATCCACAAAGGATGATCTGCGAGACCATTTTATCTTATTTTATACTTTTTTTTCATCCTCTGGGATCATAACCCATTTTAGGTCAGCAACCCATTTATAGGTCCTTAACCTATTTTCCTTATTTTAGGGTTAGCACTTTCCATAAAATAGAAATTTCTCCAATATTTATCATTTAAATATTCTTCTTGATTTTCTCATATTATTTTATCATTTCTTGATTTTCACTTCTCTTTATTATTTAAATAAATCCACCTTGACTTTGTCACCTTAATTTATCATTTAAATGGCGGATTTCTTTTAGCGTCCCCTTAACCCATTTCTAGGTCCTTAACCTATTTTCCTTATTTTTTAAGATTGAAAACCACTTTCAATAAATATTCCTTCTTGATTTTTGTCACCTTACTTTATCATTTATTGGTACATGCTTCTCTTTATTATTTAAATAATCCAACTTGACTTTTTGTCACTTTACTTTATCTTCCGTAATGATTTCTTACGTTTAGGTCACTTTGACTTCTTGACCTTGGGGCTTCAAGCCTTCATGTGAAGTCCTTCATCTTCGATGAGCCATAAATCTCAGAGCCATGAGGAGTTATGTGACGTTCACATACCAATGGAAATGGAATGACAAGAACTATCCAAAGTATCTAGGATAGTTTCACCGAAAAAAATTCATTGGTGTTCATCTCACTATTCCACATTTAAACATGGGTCCTCAACCATTCTTCTAGGATAACTCAATCAGAGTGGCGTCTTCCCGTGAGGGCTTCACCATCAGGGGACCACTTTGGGAGTTCATGTTGTGCACCTTATCAATCATGATAATGAAGTAATGAGCAAGGGTCCTCCAACCATTTCTTCTAGGATAGCATAATCATGGCGTCTTCAGTGAGGGATTTCACCATAAGGGGACCACTTTTGGGTTCATCCATTTGTGCACCTTATCAATCATGATAGGACAATAATGAGTCATCTATATACATTTTTCAACAATGCATCATATCGATGAAACCTGTGATCCATCTTCATCATGTATCAATGATAACTCATTGATACATCTTCATCATATCAATGAAAACTCATTGATCTATCTTAACTAATCTGGAGTTCATCCATTTGTGCACCTTATCAATCATGATAGGACAATAATGAGTCATCTATACATTTTTTCAACAATGCATCATATCCCAATGAAACCACAACGATCCATCTTCATCATGTATCAATGACAACTCATTGATACATATTCATCATATCAATGAAAACTCATTGATCTATCTTCATCTATGCATTCTCATCAAGGAAAATACATATTATATTACATCAATCATCAATCAATCAATCCTTTTACATCAATCAATCACTTGACATCAATCAATCAAACCATTGGCATCAATGACAACATGATCCAACACCTAGAATATCCAAAACATCGAGAAAGGTTTTAACCCTTCCATATTTAAGAAATAACCAAACCATTCCACATCTTTTGATTTTGGTTGTTGAATCATCGCCCAGGAAGGCATTGCCTCCATTGTAATTTTCATATTCACAAAACCATTCCTTGTGAGAAGTCATGTGAAAATATGCATCTGAGATTAGAAACCATGCATCATGATCTAAATGTGTACATGTAAATTCCAAGTATGCATCCCCCCATTCTTTTAAGTATGCCTTCCGTTATACGAAAGGACCATCATCAGATCCCTTTATTTTACCACCATATTTTTATCTACAATATTTCAACTTATGATGGCAAGATTTATGCATTTCTGGAATTTCCTTATATATTGGCATATATATATATAGATCTACCTCTAGATTTAGATATTCCCCCTAGAGACTTGTTTTTATTTCTATCTATGGGGTGACCTTTCACAAATAAGGCATCATTGGTATAACTTCCCATGGTTTTCCACCTCATTTCTTCTAATAAAATGGATGATACCACATTTTCAAGCTTTAATGTGGTTGTATTACTCTCGATAGCTACAACTAGGCTATCCCATGAATTTAGCAAAGAACACAGTAGACTAGTGCACTTATCGTCTTCGCAAATTTTATTATTAATAAACAACAACTAACTTACCACAATGTTAAAGCTATTGATATGTTCTAGCATGGATTCATTTTCATTCATCCTCATAAGGTATAACTTATTTTGAAGGAAAATGTTATTTACCAATGACTTTGTTAAGTACCAAAGACCTTAATATAGAAACACCACAACAAATCCAAGAACAACATAGAAAACCCACACTTTGTTATTATGAAAACCCTTAGGATAGGGTAACACCATACAATAGATCCTACTATGGAAGGGATCCTCTCATGTTCACTTGCCTCTTCGAGGGGAAACCTCCTAATGAGATACACACTCCAAATATAATACTTCTTCTTGACCTTCATTACATTGTTTGAACCGATTTATATAGTGTTACCAACCACCTAAGAACATTATAGAGGAGGAAACTTCTAATAAGTCCCCTTACATTTATTATGTTCACACTAATATATCTAACTACCATAGTGGATCTTATTTAATAATATAGTGGACTTAGTCTAAATTACATTGAATGGCCTCCACTTTTATCAATGTGGGCCTCCATCCTGCCCCCCATTACCTCTCTAGCTACACTGCATTCCATTCCCTTTATTAAAGCGTTGTCCTTAACTCTTTTTATGAGGGTGCACAACCATATACCAAGGTCCCATGGATAAGTGTGGACCATAATGTTGAAGTAGGTTGGAAAACCAAGGTCCCCTATAGGAATGCAAGCCACCATGATGAATTAGTCAAACCACCATTGTAAACCTGGGTCCTGTGTCCAAGTGCTCATGTGAACTCCACGTTGAAGATATTGGAACACCATATCCCGTTGAAAATGATGCTCCAAAGATTGACACTGATCATGTAGATCGAAATATGTAGAATCAGCCAAAAATGCATACACTACTACTGAAGAATAATAAAATTGAAGAATAATGTGTAGAGAATGATCTTTTTTACTCTTCAGGGATGTGCTCTACATGAGGTGGATTAGATTCATAAAATAGAAGAGAGTAATGGTTGTCATCCCAGAAATGACAACTATCCATATACCAATCATGGCAATCAGCCTCAAAATCATACCAAGCATACACTTCTTGATTATATTCATCCTTAATGCCTGCCATAAGATATCCCTATTGTATGTGATCCAAGGAATTTTGAATATTGTGGCAATTTCCCTGGGTTATTGTAGACCATATTGCATATGGTTATGTAGTTTATGGCTCTCTCAATGAAATTCGATCTCGAGGGCTTCAAATTTCCGTAGAACTTCCATGAGGATTTGAGAGAGAATATCCATTGGAAACACCAAATATAATATACCAAGAGAATATATTAAAATTATCTATCCAATGGCATTGATGTGGTGGAAATTTGATCACTCAGTGAAAAGTTATGATCTCTGCAGTCTCGCCACCATCAAAAAGACCCTAGAAAATGGTCAATTTTAAATCAGCGATATATTCAATTCTGGAACTCCAATTCAGATGATTTTTTATTTGAAATGGGATATTTTTTAAAGAGGAACTCATATATGTAATTTTTTTGGACAAATTTGGTTTCAGGTACTGCAAAAATCAACAAAATTGCGCAGTCATCCATGGAAAAACCCTAAAAAATAGCAGATTTTAAAATGATGATAACTTCACTTCCCAGACTTTGTTTTAGATAAAAAAAAATGAAATTGGTTGTTTTTTCGATAAGAACTTGGATCTAAAAATAGTTTATGCAAATTCCACATTGAAAGCTATAGTATTTTTCCATAGTGTTGCATCTCTCTTTTATCTTTTCGAAAAAAATCTGCAAAAATAGAGAAACAAAATTTCCCCTTTTTTGTGGTCGAGGAAAGTGCTTTGATACCAATTTTTAAGTATCAAAGTTATGCAAACACAATAACCACAAAATATCCAAGAGAAATATAGAAAACCCACACTTTGTTATTATAGAAAACCCTTGAGGTAGGGCAACACCATACAATAGATCCTATTGTGGAATGGATCCTCTCATGTTCACTTGCCTCTTCAAGGGGGCAACCTCCTAATGAGCTACCACTCCAAATACAATATTTTTTTCTTCTTTCATTACATTTATTGAACCCCTTTATATAGTGCTAACAACCACCTAAGAACATTCTAGACGAGGAACCTTCTAATAAGTTATCTTACATTTATTATGTTCACACTAATATATTTAAATAGCATAGTGGGCCTTATTTAATAATATAGTGAACCTAGTCCACCTTACATTGAATGGCCTCCACTATTATCACTATGGGCCCTTCGTCCCCCCCATTACCTCTCTAGCTACACTACAAACTTAAATTGATACAAATCCTCTAACTTATACTGTAATTTCTTGGTTGTAGCTTCTATTAATACATTTAGTAATACTAAATCTAAAAGACATAACCAGATCATACTCTTCGCCTTCCTATCCAAATTCATATAGTTTTCCATCATCATACCAGTAGGTACAATACTAGGATCTGCATTGACTCGTTGTTATTTTCCTACAATAAATTCATCCATATTGAGCTTCTATAACTCAAAGATATAATCATTAAATTTCTCATTCTCGATTCTCGAACTACTCATCATTCTCTTTCAAACAAGAATCATTATTGAGAAGCTCCCACTTAAACTAGATTTATCACAAACCAAAGATGTACTTGAGCTAAACCTTAGCAACAAATGTGTCCCCTCTAATCTAATAAACATGATTTGATATCAAATATAAGTTTTAAACACTTTCAATTGAATCAATGCATAGTACCACCTGAGTGGGCCTAATAGTTAAGAACATGTGTTTTCTCCTTAGAGATCACATGTTCAATTATGGAGAGAGTAGAGTATGTAAATGTGAGAAAGTTATTGTTTGTAGATATTTATGTGGCACTAGAAAGATACCAACTAATATCATTCTCTCTTTGAAGCTAGAGAGTTGAATGAACTATATTTCTCTAGCAGACCTCAATACGCAAAAAATTATAGGTAAAAAAAGTAAAACACTGCATATAGATTCTTAAGAAAACATAAAGTAAAAAATGGCACAAACACACACATAATACACATGGGATCACCCTACAAACCCTTGATTGAGAAAACCAACAAAACTTAGAGCCACACCTCTATCTTCTTCATTGTATTAACTTGACCGTTCACAATAAAATATTTAGGTATTTTGTAGCATCCAAAACCCTAATATGTTAACTGAATTAGATTCCAACCCTAATCCCCTAAATAGGATTAGACAAACGAAAAACACATATAGGTTTTTCGCCTAAGACAGTGCGCACCTTGTGGATGAATACACAATSCACACATAAAAGAACATAGCACATCTCCAACATAATAATATACATACCAAGATTTAAAAGCAACTTAATTATAATAGTCAATGATATTATATTTCAAAGTAAACCATATATGAAGTTTTTTWAAAAACATACATACATTATACAACAATAATATTATTAGGTTTAGTCAATATAATATTCCTATTCCTATGGCACGCCAATGACAACTAATCAATCTCACTATAAATTTATGTAAATTAATTATTTGAAATGGAGTTTTACAATTCCTTCAAAATGTCTTATCTCAAATTCCTCAAGTTTTATTTTATTTATGTATTAACTATTTCAAATGAAGTTTTACAATTTCTTCATAACGTTTGATCTCAAATTCCTGGAGGTTTATTTTATATCTTAATATAATCACTATTTAAGTATTTTTATATTATACAGTTTATTATGTATAATCTTATATGGTAAATGTTACCATAATTCTATATATAAATGTGTGGATATCATATAAGTAACATTATTTTGTCTTTGGGGTTTAATTGTGCTAAGAGGTGTTTTTTACAGTTTAGTATGAGGGAGATGTGCAATTTCTTCCATCTTCAACATGGAGTTGAAACATGACACTCAAAAAAGTATTAATAATAAAAAAAAAAAATCAATGTCGGACATAAATAAAATATTTCAATGTCAAATTTAAGTAAAATATTTTTATATCAACTATATATAAAGTAATTGAAAGTAAAGAAATTCTAATTGTTAAAACATTTCAATGTTGTGTTGTAATGTACCCCTTGGTAGGGTACCTCAAAAATTTGCATTCTTGGGTTCATCTCGAAAATTCTAATACCAATTAAATAATGCAATAAATGTAATGCAAGCACATGAAGCATTCAAGATTCACAGTAACGATTACAAGCTCATGCATAATTCAAGAAATCACAAAGTAACCATATGTTCATGCAAGATACAACATTATAATATAATTAACACGACATAAATCATAAACACAAGAATATATAACGCAATGGAGAAATATGAAGTACAGAGAACTTATCGTCAAATAAAATATTCATCGATTGGTTGCAGACATCGGAAGTTCTACCCAACCTTAGGCTTTGTTGCGCATTCACTCTCTATAACAGGCCACCCTTGAAATGAGGCTATAAATCCATAAAGACGGGTACCTAGGAAAACTCTAAAACACACACACCAGTCAGCTATCAAGCTCTCGCAATTTACTCAACCACACAGGAAATCCCATCTTACAAACTCTCTTCCCCCCTCATCCCACACAACCCAAAGAAATGAACCCTCTTCTCTACAATGTAATCCTTCAAGTTATTCCACTTATTTCCAAGTCTCTAGTGCTATTGTCTTGGAAATATCAATGTTGGGAGCTCCATGTATTCTCAGCTATGGATAGTTCTTTCACAATTGCCATCATTCTCATGCACACATGCATTAATTTCTTGTTGGAATAACCAATATTTACCAACAACCAACTATCAATGGATCTCTACCTCCAACATTTCATTCCCAATCCAAAAAACAAGAACAAGAGTCAGAAATAATAAATGAGGAACGAATGGTGGATGAGAGAGGAACCCCCAACAACCAAAATCATGCTTCATATATTTGCATGCAATAATGCACCATGTGGCTTCCCCAAGAAGCTCACGTAACCACTTTCTCAACTAATTCCAATATGGATTTAATAAAATATAATAAAATGGCTTAGCCCCTTTATCCCCCTCTCTTGGAGAATTGTATCCCCTATGAATTTGTCCTTATTTGTCTTGCAACCAGCGATGCATTTTTATTATTAATATTCTAAGTATTACATTGCTAGGCTCTCTGGCCTTTCCACTTTACAAGCACTCTAGCCTTTCATCAATTAACAAAAATACATTATTAATATGGGGACTCAAAACTGGGATATTACGCCCCCCCCGCCCCCTTATTTTGGCATTGTCCTTAGTGCATATCACCATGCAAGTGTGCATATAGACATAATTTTTATCAAAAATTCAAAAATAACTACAAGTATGCCTCATGCATTGTATCTTCCAACTCCCATGTCACTTCTTCAAGGTTGTAGCATTTCCACTAGACCTTTACCTGCCCTATGGCTTTGTTCCAAAGAACCATGACCTTCATATCCAATATATGCATGGGTTGTACCTATAAGTATCCTTCTAGCTCCACCTAAATCGAAGTCCAATCAATGACATGGTTAGGATCATGCACATAATTTTTAAGCAAATATACATGAAATACATTATTCACATTCATGGAAGCAAGCAATGAAAGTATGTATGCAACTAGTCCTATTTTGTCCAATATTTCAAATGGACCAAGAAATATGGTTTCTATCTTGGTACAACAACCTAACTTTAGTGACATTTTAGTGGGATTTACTTTCGAAAATACAAGTTATCCCTCTTTAAATTCCCTGGCCATCATTCTCTTATCTACATAGCTCGTTTTCCTATCTTGTGTTGCTTTCAAATTATGCTTAATTTTAACCATTTATTCTTCCATCTCCTTGAGCAATTTTGTCCCAAGTACTATTCTATTTGTTGGGTTGTCCCAACTTACAAGAGTATTGTATTTTCTACCACACAAATCTTCAAGTGGGCTCATATTCATCTTCAATTAAGCTCGATACCCATTGTTTTAGGAAAGATCAACCAAATGAAAATAATCTTCCCACTTAGATTTTGTATCCATCACATACATTCTTAACATGTTTTTAATCACTTGGTTGACTCTCTTTATTTTCCCATCTGACTATGGATGGCATGATGTACTAAAAAATCATGTTTGTACCAAATCCCTTAGACAATCCTCTCCAAAATCTTGAAGTAAATTTTGAATCTCTGTCTGGAAAAATTTCCTTAGATACTCCATGCAACCTAGCAATTTCCTTCATGTAAATGTATGCAATATTAATTGTCTTATGACTTAATTTCATTGGAATAAAATGGGAAACCTTTATTACTTTATCCACCACTACTAGTGTTGAATCATGTTTCCTTGTTGTCCTAGTAATTTAGTGATAAAATCCATGGTTACCACTTCTCATTTCCGCTTTGGAATTGGTAATGGTTKTCCAACATATGGTGTTTCCTTTTTATTTCTGCAATTATTTTTTGGTAACCAAGATGTCCAACATATGGAACATTATGCATTTCCTTTAACACAAACTTCCTTAGTTCTCCTAAWTTAGGAACACAAATTTTTTTTATGCATAAGTATTACATCTTCTCTCATCTTATACTCTTTAAATTTTTGTTGTACATATTCCTTTTGTAAGATTTATTTTACCTATATGTAATGTTGGTCTGTAACAACAACATCTAAATTTTGYTCTTTAAATTTGAGTTATGCATACTAATGGATGTAGAATGCATGATATGCACCCTTCTGTTATGTGCATAAGAAACTTTATTTTMTTTTCCTTTGATAAGATTGATGTCAAAGTCATACTCACTTAAAAATTCCAACCATCTAGCTTGCCTAGCATTTAAATTTGGTTGTTCAAACAGATATTTCAGGCCAATGTGGTATGTCCTAAAATTCAAATTCCTTCCCCATTAAGTAATTCGTCCACATATTCAATGCATGAACTATGGAAGCAAGTTCCAAATCATGTGTAGCATTTTCTATGATGTTCTTTAAGATGTATGGGCTCATAACCAATGACATGTCCATTCTAAGCGAGGAATCCACCAAGTCCTTCTTTGCATGCATATGTTCATATCACAAAAAATTTATTTGAATCAATAATCTTCCAAATAGGTGCACTAGTAAGTAGCTCTTTCAATAAGTGAAAACTTTATTCACACTCTATTGTCCATTCAAACCTAGTTCCCTTCTTTGTAAATAATTGATGGGATGAGAAATATTATAGAAACCTACTATAAACCTCTTGTAGTATCCATCTAATCCCATAAAAGATATTACTTATGAAACATTATTTATTGTTATCCATCCCCTAATAGCTTCAATCTTCTCTGGATCTACTTCTATACCTTCTTTTGAAATCTTGTGCCCCAAATAATGGATCTTCTCTTAGTAAAACGATCACTTTCTTAGCTTGGCATACAATTGATGCTCCCTTAGCATTTGCAACACCATTCTCAAGTTTTGTTCATGTTCCTCCTCTGACTTGGAATAAACAAGTATGTTATCCAAGAACACAATGAAAAACTTATTGAGATAGTTTCTGAATGTCTCATTCATTAAGCACATAAAGACAGTTGGTGCATTGGTCAATCCAAATGGTACCACTACAAATTCAAAATGCCCATACATGGTTCTAAAAATTGTCTTATCGATGTCTCCTTTCTTGATTTGGTGTGATCCATGTAGATCTAAGAATGCTCAAAAATTGATCATCTCAAGTTCTAAGACTTCATTGTGTAGAGCTCGATGAGAGATTTCCAACGGTGCATAAATCACCTCAAATGGACATCGTATGAGAAAGTTATGGCTTTTTAGTTTTTTGGAAAAATAGGGCAGAAGGAAAAAATAGAGGTGCCACATGGAAATCCCACTGAATAATGATGTTATCATGTTGACATGGCATCACGAGAGACTACCATGTGTCACTCAGATTTAGAATTTTTGGCACCCAATTGGACCAATAAAAAGTTTCCACATGTCATTTGTATGATGATGTGGAATTTGTATGGTCCACGAGGCACCACTGAAAGGGTGACACGTGGTAGGACATACAGTGATGTGGCAAGTGACTGGTGGCACCGTATAGGTGACATGGTAGGTGACTGGACCAGTGACAAGTTGGTTGACAAGCATATGGTGGTGTTGACATGGACCAATTAGAGAGTGCCACATGGCACTCTCTAATTGGACCAGTTGATTCAAGGAGTATCAAAAATTAGTTGGGGCCGACGGGAATCGAACCCATAACCTCCGACATGCAAACCAACAGTCTTAACCAATTGTGCTAACCATATCGATTCAATATGCCATCGAGGGTTTTGTATTTAAAGTTGTATTGGTTATATATACCAAAAATAGGGCATCGTTCGGGATCGACTCGGTGAACTTCGAACCAACCCCAACTATTTAATATAAAACTCCAACCAACGCACTAACACATGTTATTGGTTAATCCCAACAAAAAAATGCATTTAAGTTAAGTTATGCTAATCTTTGTGTATAGTGGGTCAGGTGGGATCCGACCCCTCGACCTCCACTATTTAAACCCAGCTCTAGCCTTCATACGGATCATAGAAATTTGTGCCAAAAGGAGAGAAAGTGCATTGAAATTCATCCCAAGAAGGTACTAAGATTTTGTGTGCAACATTTTGCATGTCATAGAGTTCCTTGAGAAAAGTATAGGGTGTTTATACTCATTTTTCTCATAATTTTGAGAGGAATTCAGTGGTGAACTATGTTTCTGAGTTTGAGCAATCGTTTAGAAGTTCATTGTAAGAACACAAGTAAATTCATTATTGTATCAAGCATTTGAGCATTAATAGAGCGGTCTCTCATTTGGAAGCAGACCTGGAGACATAGCCCAAGATGGGTGAACTCTATTAACAACTTGTGTAATGTTCCTTATTCTTGTTGTTTCTATTTCACTCACTTTCTCACAATTTATTCATCATTAATGAGGTTTTGGATAAGTAAGTGAATTCATATTATTTTTCAAATAGTCAATACAATATTAATATTTTTTAATCAAGTTAGATGTTTATGTATACTGAAAAAATAAATTAACATCTAGGATTTTCGGATCAAGTTGGTATCAGAGAAGGTTTTGACAAATGTTTGCAAGTTAATTCTTACAAGGTCCAAATCCAAGCTTGGTGAAGGAAGGCTTGAATACTTCAACCCAGAAATTCAAAGATAATTTTGGAAAATAGCAATGGCATCCGAAGGAGGAGAAGATCCTATAATGAGCTTCAAGGCTTTGATGGAGGAATTTCTCAAGATGAATAATATGGTGGAAGAAGTACATTGTAAGGCTCAAGGAGGAGTTGAAATATCGGTAAAATTTGAAGGCAAAGGAGGAGGTGAAAAACCACCAGACCCTCCTTCACCCCCACCATCATAATCATCATCGTCGTCGTCGTCGTCGTCGCCGTCGTCATCATCTTCTTCTGATGAAAGTGAACATTCTTCTCATAAGAAGAATGATTTTAAGAATTCTTCTCCTCCTCATGATTTTACTTTATTAAAGTTAGATGTAAAAATTGATTTGTCGATTTATAATGGAGAATTAAATGCAGAGAAGTTGGATAATTAGATCAAGCAAATTAAAGTATATTGCAGGGTACAAAAAATCATGGATGACACTGCAAAGATACAATTAGTATATTGCAGTGGGTACAAAAAATCATGGATGACAATGCAAAGATACAACTATCCACTCTTCGACTAGGAGGCACAACACTGATATAATGAGAGAGTAAGAGTCTTAACAACTGGGTGATTGCAAATTTGAGCTTACATTGTTTAGATACATATATATATATAAAAAAAAAATTATCCATTATCTTATATGCAAACGGAAATGATACATTGGCAACATATAAGACAAGAAAAATGGAAAAATGTTAAAGTATATACACAATAATTTAAGAAGAAAGCATTATCTTTAGGAATTCCATTATATACTCGTGAAACTCTTCTAAAGTATATTGGTGGTTTGCATTCATATCTTCAACGTACTATATTGATGCTTAATCCTCCCAATATTGATGAAGTGTCGGTACAACTACTCATACTGAATCTAGCAAGGGAAAGAATGTGTTTGAGGATAAGAAGCCACACAAATTCAAGAAGCAATCGAAGGGAAAATGGAAGAGTACGAAGTCATCTACAGTGAAGAAAGTTGAGGAGAACCGTAGTTTTTCTCACTACAAGAGGAAGGGACATGAGGAGGCATAGTGTTGGAATCTTCATCCAGAGTTACGACCAAAGAATTTCCAGGATAAGGGGAAACAAATGACTGATGCAACAGCTCAATAATATCTGGGGTCAAATTTAGGAGATGGAACTAAAATCGCAGGTTCTAGTTCCTCAGTTCAATATGATAAATTGGAAAGTGTTCCTAATCAAAAGTAACAAAGTGAAATGTTCCATGTTAGGGTCATAGTGAAGCATACAAAGATATATACTTTGTTTGACAGTGGATCTCAAGTGAATTTAACATCTCAAGCAATTTTTAAGAAGTTAGGTTTAAAGACTGCACCTCATGTGAAACCATATCCATTAGGTTGTGTGTGTGAAGATACTAAATTGCAAGTAACTCAACAATGTAAAATCAGATTTGCAATTACTTCCAAATGCATTGATGAAGTTGATTTGGATGTAGTGCCACTTGACATTTGTGGCATAGTATTGGGTCGTCCATATTTATTCGATAGGAAAGCCATATTCTATCATGAAGAAAAAAAATATCACCTTCTCAAGGATGGGATTGAATATATTGTTAGAGCTCATTGTATTAAAACTAATATTTCTTTAGTGGGAATAGGACAAATGAAGAGACTTGTAAGTGCTAGTAAATATTTTGTTCTCATGATGGTGAAGCAAAAAGAGAAATATATATTAGATGGTTTTTCAGGTTGTGATCTAGGTCATACGTAGAAATCGGTAAAGATCATTTCTAAATATGATGAGTTATTTCAAGAACCTACAAGGTTGCCTCCCAAGTGGGGAGTTGAACATGAAATTTATTTGCAACATAATTCTCCTCTTCCTAATATTGGCATGTACAGGTCATCAGTGATAGAGAGTGCAAAGATAAAGAAACTAGTTCATATTTTGCTCGATAAGGGAATCATAATGCCAAGTTCCTCTCTGTGTGGATCTCCTATTGTGTTGGTTCCAAACAAAGATGATATGTGGAGGATGTGTATTGACTTTCGAGCATTGAACAAGATCACGGTAAATAATCGATATTCTCTTCCTAGAATTTATTATTTATTGGATCAATTGAAAAATGTTGTTTATTATTATTATATTTGAGAAGTGGTTACCATCATATCAGAATTTCCAAAAGTGATGTGTGGAAAATTGCTTTCAAGAAAAAACAGGGGTTGTTTGAATGGTTGTTTATTCCATTTTGTTTATGCAATGCACCTCTCACATTTATGAGGGTAATGAATTATTTATTCAAGCATTTTATAGATGATTTTKTCATTGTCTACTTAGATGATATTATGGTATTTAGTCAAACATGGGAACATCATACAATGCATGTTGGAAAAGTATTTGAACTTTTGAAAAGGGAGAAGTTGTATATAAATATGTCTAAATGTGAATTTGGAAAAACCTCTCTAGTGTGCTTGGGTTATATTGTAGCGAATGGTTAGTTGAAGATAGATCCCTCAAAGGTGGAAGTTATTGTGAATTGGCCTAAGCCAAACACTGCTACAGAATTCAAGAGATTCTTAGGATCAATATAGGACTAGAGGAAATTCATTGCTAATTTCTCTTCCATGGCAGCTACTTTGCATGCATTAACAAGTGTGAAACAAGTCTTTCACTAGGGAGTAAAACAACAGAAATTCTTTGATACATTGAAAGAGACAATAATTACTGCACTAGTATTGGCTCTGTCGAATCTACAACATCCATTTGAGATACAGATCGATGTGAGAAGATATGCCATGGGAAAGTCTTGATCCAACGAGGTAAACCTATTTGTTACCATTCTGAAACGTTTACTTAAGTAGTAATTAACTATCCAACATATGATAAGGAATTGTACACTTTGGTACAAAGTGTGAAAAAATGGTGGCATTATTTAATGGGGAAGGAGACAATAATTCATACAGACCATCATCCATTACATCAGCCATTACAGTATTTGAAATCACGAACCAAGCTACAACATACATGACACTTTAGGTGGATGGGTTTATTGCAAAAAATTCATTTGGTAATTAAGTATAAGAAGGATATTCATAATAAGGTTGCAGATATGTTATCAAGGCCAGTAGTCAATGCATCTACAATATTAAAGAATAATTATTTATCTCATGAAATTTGTGTTAAGTAATATGCTGGATATGATGATTTTAAATATGTATATAAAGAACTAACACATGGAAATCTACATGAAGAATTGGATTATCATGTGCATGATAACTTATTATATCATCTTGGAAAGCTTTGTATACTCAGGGATGAAAGAAAAAATGTAAATAGGGAAGCACGTACATCTCTCATTTCTAGTAATTTTAGGGTAGAAAAGACAGTAGCACAGTTACAAAGATATTGTTATTGGCCTTGAATGAATGAAATTGTTTCCAATTATGTAAAAGGGTATGTTTGTTATTCCACAAGTAAGCCTAGCAATAGAAAGTTAGGGTTATATACACCATTTCCAGTACCTTCTCAACCATGGGAAAGTGTGTCCATGGATTTTTTAGGCGGTTTGTCAATGTCTAGAAAAGGTCATGATTATTTGTATGTAGTGGTGGATAGGTTCAGTAAGATGTGTATCGTAATGCCTTGCAAGAAGCAATTCTTAACTAAACAAACAGCACATTTGTTATTTGATAATGTTTGGGTTCATTTTGGGCTACCTACATCTGTTGTATATGTTGGACAAGTGTTTTGAATAATTCTTGGGATTCATGTAGGAACAGAACATGTGACCTTTTGGCTAAGGATTAGCATGTGCATAGAGTATTTGAAGCATGTTCGAGAGTCATCACGTAAAAGGTGTAAAGTAGTTAGGATTTTGGGACAATTTATCCACATTGTAACGGGTGTATCCTTATTTTGATGTATAAATATGTAAAGGTTTAGGGTAGATATGGGGTTTGAAGAATGATAGTTTATGGTGTATTTTGCATGAGTTGGGTCTTTCACTAAGTATTTGGATGTCATGATTAAGGTTTTCAACAGTAATCTCACATTGTAGCAGAACGACTAGGAAGGTTTGGGCAATTTTATTGTTGCATCTTTTGTAGCAAAGTGCATAGCTATAAGGATATTATAAATGACCAATATAAGAAGCCAGACATTGTGGACGTAGCCCAAGTTGGGTGAACCATGTTAAACCCTTGTGTCGTGATGTGTTGTTTTTTCATGTTGTGATGTTTAATGTTACTGTGTAATGGTGATAAATGTTTAAGTATATTGAATGGCTTATTCATATGTGTTATAATGTCGCACATTGAAGTAAATGGTAAATGAATGAATGTCTAGTAAAGTAATGTCACAAACAGGGTATGTCGCATGATAGTAAATGTTAAGTAATGGAAATTGTGTACATGAGTAGATGGTTAGTAAGAATATGTTGAATTTCTTGGTTCCCCTCATCACTGTAGAAACTTGGTTCCTGCAACCCCTCTAGATGCCTCGGGTGAGACTTCACTTGCTTCTAGGTGATGTCGAAAGGGCTGGTGTCTAAGGTTTTTGTTGGTATGTTATCTTTGAACCTAGGGTCTGCCCACTACGTGTCAACAAATGGTTTTGTTTTCCGGACCGGGATCTGTAATTGAGGGGAATGTTTTGGAGGTGAATAAGGAAGAGATCATAGAATGGATAGAGACGAAGTAGTGAGAAATTTCCATAGAAAAGAAGATAAACCCATATCTCAATGAAGAATAATGGTTGCAGAGGTATATGTTCACAGATCTTCATGAAATCTTCTTTAGTGAGTTTCTGAAAATTTTGAATGAATGGTTAGAAAGAATAGTAGAGAATGTTGGTAGATATTGCATGGAAGCCCCAAGAAATGGGACTCCTAAATTGATCAGATAGTTGAATACAGTAAGTAATAAAGTTTCTCGCGTTGTTGACTTTTGGTTGAATAGTGTACTAGGGGGTTACATTACAAAGTTTGTAATAGATTGTACCTAGTCTTATAGCGTTGCGTAAAGGGAATTTTTCAAGGGTCCATGTGGAATATATTTGAGTGCACTTTCAACCTAGATAAAAAAAATTATTGTGTGATAAGAATTTCATGAATATGGAATATGACTACTAGGCACCTTCATGCACATAGGGGGGATTGGGGGATGACCAGAGGATGGTCTCAGAATGGAAAGGATGAATAAGGAACATATGGATTGAGGATGTTGAGAGAGGAAGACACTAACACGGACTGAGATATTGGAGTATTGTATTGTGGGAAAAAGGTTTAGGTATAGTAAGAAGGAGACTGTGGCTGAGAGAGAAGAGCAGCACAGAGTGTTTGAGAAAAGTGACCCCTATATAGTACTTCATATCACACCATACAGAGAAAGGAAAGAGAAAGAAAATGATCCTCAATACAATATAGTAGAGGAAGGAAGTCCATCTCAAATAGGAATCTATGTCGAACCCATGACCTTGTGTGCATCACCAAGATTTGAAGTAGAAACCAAAACTTTGTCAAGAGAAATTGTATTTAGTGGAGGAATTCATAATAGTAGTTAGAATAGTGGAAGTAACACAGCGAACCAGAGTCAGAAAGAATCACCAAAGGTAAGTACTACACAGAATACTATGGCAGAAATATATAATACATTAAGAATTCTTGAATTCTAGGGAGAAGGGTCGGAAGACCCTGAGCAACATCTATTTGTATGTGAAATGATATGGACTGCTAAGAATATCCAGGACTAGGAAAAATAGATTGCACATTTAGCTGCAACATTCAAAGTTCACGCATTGTTATGGTACATGAAGTATCAGACTACTACACCGTTCGAATAGTTAAGAACATTGGCAGAGATTGGACAAGCTTTGCTAAAAGAATTTCGGAAGCCAAAATCCAAGTCGTAGTATATCACTAAGCCGAAATAAATTAAGCAAGTACAGAATGAGACAGTTTAGGATTATGATCATAGATTTAAAGATGTAATGGGTAGATTAACATTTCATATTCCTGATGAACAACACCGAGAATGGTTTATTCATGGTCTGTTGCCACACATTCACTATCCGTTGACACAGAAGAAGGTCACGTTGCAGCCAAAAGAATTATAAATTGTGATGAATTTATAAGCATCTCTTGTGGGAGATGGCATAGGAATGGCATAGTTTTAGTCACTTTTAGCTACGCCGAGGATTTAGTTTTCATAAATAACAAAAGAAAAGGAAATTTTTGAACAAGTTTGGTGTATTACATGTAAAACAGAAGGACATCATAAAGACGAATGCCCATAATTTTCACAGTGTATGGCTAGAGGAGCATCGAACCCTTTGGCAGGAGGAGTAGGGTATTGTGAAATATTCAAGACATGGGGACATCATCTGACTTTTTGTCCATTATTGCAAAGGTACTAGAGTACGCCCAGGAACTTCTTCTATAATTTTTTCAAATCTGTAGTGCATGATGAGAAATATTTTCGTGCAGTCGACTTAATGAGATATCCCACTTTGGATGCATACAGAATACAAGAATAAAATATCATAGAAAAAGGAGGAGTTCCACAGTACAATACTCCAAGAGGTTTTAACCAGGGTGGACGAACAGGATTTGGTAGAGTTTGAGGATGTGGAGGATTGGGCAGCGGAGGAAGAGGACCAATCATTTTTTATAATTGCAATCAATCGAGACATTTAGTGAGAGACTACCAAAATCCTTGCACGACATGCACATAATGCAGATCATTAGATCATGTGAAAGAATATTGTCCTCAACTGGTATCGAAATGGAAGGCAAGAGGGAACCAAAATCAACATCAAAACCAGAACCAAAACCAAAACCAAAACATACAAATGATAGTAGATGAGGAGCGCGGAGATCATCCCAGAGTAGCAGTCATTACACACGATAGAAAAAGAAATGGAGCGGATGTGACATAAAAAGGAAAGGGAGTCAAGCAATGGATAAGGAAAGCAGTTGAGCCTATGCCAACATTTAACCCACAGAAAGAGAAACAGACATATAGGCAAGTCAAGAAAGAAATACTAAGACCCAATTGGATAGCATCAACCTCAAAAGTGCCAATAATATATGATATGTTTTCATTCTATGATTGCACAATTCCAGAAAGGTTAGTCGAGAAGGTAAACACATTAAAATATTTTCTAAAGTGTTTTTTAGAGCTGATGAAGGAAAAAACAACATTGAACACACTGTGTGGAATGATCGATCAGTGCATCCATGACAAAGAAGTACCTATGACACAGAGAGCAATGAATCGAGTATTGCTCAAGAAGAGGACAAATAGAAAATTCAAATTGAGTGTGTGGATAGGAGAGGATGACATGGATAAGGTCATCTTGGACTTAGGATCGGATGTAAATGTTCCTCCAAGACAGACGTGGGAAATGATGGGGAAACTGAAGTTAGTTTGATCAATTGTTTAGTTGAGGTTGGAAAACCAACATAATATAATACCAATCGGGAGACTGGTAGGAATACATGTTAACCTAGATGGAGTGTGTAGCATAGTTGACTTTGAGGTCATTGGTATTATGGATAACAGTCGGGCATATCTATCATTTCTCAGACTGGACTCGGCCTTTGACAACCAAATGATTATTAACTTGAAGAAGAGAGAAATGATTTTTGAAGGAGGAGGCTTAAAGGTTACTACACCAATATACCCTATGGATGTAAGAAGGTATGTGGAACCCACAAGAAAATAAATTGATAACTTATATAATATGACCACGCGCATGGATGACTACGTCAATCCTATTGCAGATGGTTCCATTAGTTCGAGAAGAATTAGCTCTTATGCATCAGATTCAGAGGAAGGACTTGAACATTGGACGCACACATTGCATGAACTATCGACTAGAAGATGTGCTTGCATTACTTGCTCTTTGCAATGGATCATAACATAGGTATGTGAGGCACCTAGGTTTGATGGATTAAATAATGTAAGTTCCTTTTTAAAATAATTTGAGTTGAATATAACCGAACAACAAATATTTTTGGCATTAGATGTTGGACTAAGAGTAACCCTAGCGAGATGGTGGGATACACACAAGGAAGGAATAGGGGATTGGTAGCACTGTAAAAGGTTGATGCAGATCATATTTGGAACAAAAGGTGAAGAAATTATGCACAAGTACACAGGGATGAGCATTTCGACAGATCATGTTGCGCAATGCATGACAACTGGGAGATACGTGCCAAAGCAGGAATGGACACACAGGTTCATACATACACTTGAGATGGTTCCCAAGAACTAGAATCTAGAGATATAAGTGCACAAAGGGATAGAAAATTTGGATGAGCTCACCCACAATTTCAAGGTAAAATTTAGTTTTGAAGCTGAGTCACCTTTAGTATATGCAGTTATGCAGGTCATTAGAAGTAATATTTTTATGGGAAAAAATCAGATAGAAATAGTACTTACGCATAGAGAATATGTGACGGCCCATGAACTACTAGAATTTTACAATGTTATTGAAGAATATCAAGAGGAAGAATACCCAAGAAATGTGCAAGTACCAAATACTGAAGGCGAGCACCATGTAGTCTGTCCAGAACTAGAATTTGATGCATATGTGAAGCCATTAAGAGTGTACAAAGTGAATATTGGCATGATAGAGAAACCTAACTTCATGAATGTTTGCACAGGGGCAGACCTAGGGTTCAATGCTACAACAACACACCAACAAATCCCTAACTACCAACCCTTTCGTCAACACCTATGAAGCAAATGAAGTCTCACCCGAGGTAGAGGTAGGAATGGTTGCAAGACTTGGGTGTTTGCAACCTTAGCTGGGACACAGATCTGTGATTCTAACACTTAATAGAGCACTCAACACCTTTAGTTCCTCAATATGCAAGAAATATCCACTTTGCTAATAGAACATAGCTTCGTAGTACTCACACTAATCTATTGTATTCAAGCACTTAGCATTGGAAAATAGATCAGATCGTGTAGATCAGGCACTAAATATAACCATATAGATTAGATCTAACATTCTCACATCTAATAATCACAAAGCATAAGTAGATTTATCTAAATACATCCAAGCACTTAGAAAATAACATGTAAATCACATAAGACAAAGCACAAAGCATCATAACACAGGATTTGTGTGGTTCACCCCCACCCTGGGGCTATGTCCACCAACTCTTCTTCTTTATAGTCTTTAGTCAATTGGTTACAAGAACAGAGCCTCAAAAACCTTACTCCGCACAGGACAAAATATCTACGCAGCTCGCTAGATCCTTCTTCCTTGCGTTAGAGCACAAAGCCTTCTACAGTCTCACACAAGGACTTGCACTCAGCTCTACAAGTCTTACACATATTGCACAAAGCCCTTACAATCCATACTAGCACTTAGCCTTTAGCACTTATCTTACCAGCCTATTAGTTCTCTTTCTACATTGCCTAGCCTTCTATTTATACTTTACAAAATAGGCCTAAACATGGGTAAAACCCATGGGTCGACATCCAATCATGTTACATTATCCCCAAAAACCCAAAAAGGACCCAAAAGTGGGCCAATATCCCTCGATCTCCACTTCATCTTGCGCTCCTCCTTCGATAGGTTGTCGAAGTCCCAACATAGGTCAATATGACCAAGAATCTCCCAAAACTTGTTCAAGGGCCAACAGGCCCCCAACACTCACCTATGACTCATCTCGAGTCACTCTGGTCTGATCATTTCTGCTTCAAAGGCCTCGAGTTGCTTTGACCTGTTGTTGTGTGATGTCCACTTGCTCGGTGAAATCATGGATCACTGCGTCGTTTACTGGCCCTTCTAGTCATTGTTTTGTTGTGTTAACAACATGTTCTAGCTCTACTCCTCGGCTTTCAACCTCTATAAATAGCTGACATGCCTTATCTTTCACAGGTTGGAGTCGTTGATTAACTTCCATAACTTTTCTCTAGATCGTATGGATCTGCTGTTGGGTTGTGCGTTGCTCATGAGACCTCTTTATTCTGTCTACAACTGACAGATCTTTCAGCTACGCATGTAGTGTTTCTGCATGTTGCTTTGCTTCCTGGAGTTGCGACTCTAGCGCCTGTAACTCTGGGTTCTCAGTGATTTTTTCATATGTTTGGTCGTTGCAGTTACTCAACTGCTTTCACTCCAAGGCAAGAGATTTTAGTCTGTCAACTGCGCTGCAAGTAGTTGCTTCCCTTTGGTCTCTTACATCTTAAGGGGTCTCGGGCATAGTGCAGAGTTCCAAGTCTGCTATGCATTGCTGTAATTGTTGAATTACATCTCTGAGTTGTTCCACCTGTTGTGGAACTCTCTCTTTAGCCTTTACTTCGACGACTATCACAGAGCGAAGTGCTCTTCTAACCCTTTCCTTTACTTCGAGTTTCTCTGCGAGCAACTGTTCCTTTTCTTTATGCAGATGAGCTTTTTCTTCATCGAACTTTACCTGGAGGGCGAGCTTCTCTCATTCTGCAGTACTACGCTTCTCTAGAAGGTCTTCATGTGCTTGTGCTAAAGCTTGGTGGCTTGCACTGTCTCCTCATGTGCTCGTTTAAAGTGAGCTTCGACTATATCAGTGATCCGGTCGAGTTGAGATGGCTCATCTCCCAGTTCTGGTGTTCCCAATGGCGGAGGTGCAGTAGAAATTTCTCGGCTGGATTGTAATGCCTGTTGCAACCCTTGGAGTTCAACCTTGATCTGACTGTATATATCTTCCTACTGAGCTTCTTGATTTTATGTTATCTCCAGTGAACCATCGTTCAGTGTTGCGACGGTGAAGTCAAAGTTGTCTGAGGTGAGGGTGGTTTTCATTTTAGTCATAGATGCTTTTGATTTCTTCCTAGAAGAAGGTTTCAGAGCGGAAACCTTCCTTTTCTTTGATGGGTCCTTCTCGTCTCTAGGTAGTGTAACCTCGCTTTTCTTATGTTCAACTTCTGCACCATCTATCTCTCTGCCATCCCCTCCTTGCTCTGTTGAGATGGAAGTGGTCTTCACAGATGCGTTGTCTAAATCATGGACCTCTTCGGTCTTCTTTATATTGCTAGGTCCAGGTGTATCATGCTCTGCTTTTGGACTGTCTAAGTCAGACATCTCTGCAGGGTCTGCTGGAATGAGGAGGTTCGTCGACTAGTCCTTGGTGATCTCCTCCAAGTCCTCCTCCATCATCTTGTAGTAAGAATGCAATTGTTCCTTGTGTTCGTCATCTTGCGTTGTGATATAGATGAAATGGCGGTCCACACTGAACTTCATTAAAGGTATGAAACGGTGGAGAGTGTTCGAGGTTATACGTGGCTCAGACTGGATGGTTGTATTCAATTGGTTGTAATATGTGTGGAACATGGCATTCGACTGCCATTTCTTGTTCATGTCACTAGAGTACCATAGCGTATTGAACTTCGCAGCCAGAGGTTCAAAGGGATCGATGTTTGGGAAGGTCACACCTTTCGGCATCTCCCATGCGATGAAAGTGATCAGTATAAGAAGTCAACTGAAGTGGAATTTGTATCCCTGATCTTGCGCTTCCTTGTAGTCCAGTTCCAATTGGTTCACGAGGTACTTCGCCCAATTGATTTGTAGGCCCTCTATGCACTTCCCTGTGAGGTCGACTACAAATCCAGTCACTTGGGTGGGTCAGTTATTGTGAACTAACTTTCCTACGATCAATTGAAAGGAAAGGCCCACTGCGCCACTCTAGATAGAGGATACCTTATAACCTTGTTTTCCCTTCTCAACATCTCCATAGGTGTCTTTAATATTCTGCGCAAGAGCGCGATCCATGGATTTTCTAGGGTAGAAATCCTATGGGCCAGAGCCTTACATGCTTAGCCCTGTGATCTGATTGATCAACATCGAATCCACTGTGATACGGTGGTTTAACCATAAATATCCACCATGGTAGCAAGACAATCTCAGTTTGACGCATACATTCACTTCTTGGTGCCTTCCGAAGTGAGGAATATTCATGACATTGAGCAGTGTGGACTGTGTGAGGTTCATGGTCCATGACATGTGAGGTTCATTTGGTCCTGGTTAGATACTTATGTGGGGAAATCATGTTATATACCTTCCTATCGTCGAGGTTGAAGTCGCTAAATTTAAACACTACAATCTTATCTTGGTCTGCACACACTGCGCGTATCCATTTCGGGAGGTACGCAATGACCAAATGGTACTCAAACTCTCTGGGCACACTATCTCGATTGATTGTGTTGCTCAGGGGTGGTAGATAGACAGGTAAAATACTCAGAATTAGCTTGGCATTGACGAAATCGTCTCTGTGCTTAGTTCACTTTTCATCTACTAGCCACGATGGTCCGGCTCGAGAAATGGATGGAGATGCTTGCAAGGCTCTTGTAGATGAAGCATGGATACCTTCAGACATTGACATGACTCTCTCAGACATCAAGTTGAGGAGTACTCCTGTTACCGATTCTTCAACTGCGGTGAGCTTGTCGAACATCCGCGCTCGGGATTAATAATATCGGGTCAAGTTAGTTTAGCTACTACACTATAATAATCAACAAGAGCGCAATGATCACTGTATACAATAGAAACTTATTCTATGGGCTCAAAATTCTCAGTTAGCAAAATTTTTCTCGATGCATGGCACGATGAGATAAATAGGTAACTTGACAACGGTTCGTTGCAATGGTTATGAGCCTCCATTAACTCTTGTTCAATCT
Source organism: Picea sitchensis (assembly GCA_010110895.2). Lineage (NCBI taxonomy): Eukaryota > Viridiplantae > Streptophyta > Pinopsida > Pinales > Pinaceae > Picea > Picea sitchensis. Next base: position 25,127 of record SNQJ01S0096005.1, read on the forward strand.
GTTATGGCATGGTCTAACGGTCTGATGACAAACCTTTATTGCCTTTTTGCCTGTTCAGAGCGTCAATCGAAAGGTTATAATATCCCCAACGGCTATATTTCTTTCCCATGTATCATTGTTATGATATCCTGGCAAAGCTCCAATTCTGCAAATTTTTTGTCTGTGAAGTTCCCTCTGGAACCTTCTGCAACTTAGCTCTCTTCTTACTTTGCTTTCTAGCCTTATTTACAATGAGCTTTGTCTTGGTAGTTCATTTTCCATTGTGATTCTTATCTTTTGTGGTCCTATTTACTTCATGTTGTTGAGATTCTCTCCTAGGACTCAAGGGTAACACATCTTCTTTATCCAAGATAGGTACTTCAGTCTTCTATGAGTCTTCTAATGTTCTTGCAGCTTCGACATTTGGGTTTCTATTGTTAAATATCTTCGATATGTTCTCCTGTTCTTCGATAAAGTGTGTGATGTTTCTGGTCATGAAATCTTTTAACTCCTATTTCTTCTGCTCCAAGACTTCTTCTTCTTTTTTTCATCTAGTTTGATCTCTGTCAATCCAAGGTTTTCCTAATAACATGGTAAATGGGGTACAGTCTTCAACAAATTTAATAATATCAAAATCTTCCTCCGTCGAAGTTCCATTGACATTCATAGGTATATGGGCGAGCCTTCCACACAGGTTTACCAATTTTCCTCTGAATAACCCTATTCCTCCTAATGAGGGAGTCATAGCAGGCCTCCCTATAGCTTCCCAAGTTCTCTCGATCATGACATTCACTGTTTTTCCTCATCTAGAACACAGTCAATGTCGAAGTCTCCTATTCTTGCTTCAAGGCATTCCTTTTCTTTAAGGATCTCTGATAATATAACATGTCGGTGGTCATCCAAAGTTTCTTTCATCTGTAGCAATGCTTGCTCAGATCCTTTCTGGTATTCTTCCATAATCTCAGTTTTTGGATCTTCCTTAGGGTTCTCTTGATTCAGATTCATTCTTTCAAGATTAGCAATCATTCTAGGGTAATCCAATACTTCATGGTCTAGAGATTCACAATAGAGGAAACTAGGTCTTACACCAGGGAATTCCTTAGCCAGATGTCCCGGTCTTCTGCAACTGTAACAAAGCGTTAATCCTATCTTTCTTTTAAATGATCCCCAGCCTCTTCTGTACTGCGCACTAGGATCATGGTAGCTAACCTGTAATAAATTCTTTCTAGGATCCTACATCCACTCATTAGTCCAAACATTCTTTCTATGCATAGGTATAACATATCATTCACTATTCTTATCAGATCTACTCACATCAAATCTTCTTTCATCTATTAATACCCTAGTTTTCAATCTAGGATAGATCTTATCAATCATACCTAGATCCATACTCTAGAAACAAAAATTTCTACTTATCTTACTTCTACAGAGCACAAAGCTTCCAGATCTAAAACTTTTATCTATTCTTACCTTTATCAGAGCCAGAGATTACAGATCTTACCTCCTTTTAATCAAGAATTCCCACTTTTACCTTTCTTAGGGCACAAAGATTTTGGATCTTACCTCTTTTCTTCATATCCGATCTCATTTCTTCAGATTGGGCTTCTTTATTTAGCACAAAGCTTTATAAATCAAGTAGAATACTATGCACTAGGGCACATATCTACGCACAGAGCTTCCACGATTTCAGGATGAATCTTTGCACAGAGCTTCTTCTTTCTCAGTTCCCAGCAATCACAGTTTCAGGTCACGGCAACGAAACCATTTTTTGGCACAGGGGTAGACCCAGGGTTCAACGCTACAACAGCACACCAACAAAGCCCTAACTATCAGCCCTTTCAGCAACACCTTTGAAGAAGATGAAGTATCACCCAAGGTAAAGGCAGGGGTGGTTGCAAGACTCAAGTGTTTGCAACCTTAGTTGGGACACGGATCTATGATTCTAACACTTAATAAAGCACTCAACACCATTAGTTCCTTAATATGCAAGCAATATCCACTTTGCTAATAGAACAGAGCTTTGCAGTATTCACACTAATCTACTGTATTCAAGCACTTAGCATAGGAAAATAGATCAGATCGAGTAGATCAGGCACTAAATATAACCATATAGATTAGATCTAACATTCTCACATCTAATAAGCACAAAGCATAAGTAGATTTATCTAAATACATCCAAGCACTTAGAAAATAACATGTAAATCACATAACATAAAGCAAAAAGCATCATAACACAGGATTTATGTGGTTCACCCCCACTCTGGGGCTACGTCCACCAACTCTTCTTATTTATAGTCTTTAGTCAATCGGTTACAAGCACAGAGCCTCAAAACCCTTACTCTGCACATGACAGAATATCTACGCAACTCGCTAGATCCTTCTTCCTTGCGTTACATCACAAAGCCTTCTACAGTCTCGCACAAGGACTTGCACTTAGCTCTGCAAGTCTTACACAGAATGCACAAATTCCTTACAATCCACACTAGCACTTAGCTTTTAGAACTTAGCTTACCGGCCTACTAGTTCTCTTTCTACATTGCCTAGCCTTCTATTTATACTTTACAAAATAGGCCTAAAAATGGGTAAAACCCATGGACCAGCATCCCAATCTCGTTACATTATCCCCCAAAACCCAAAAAGGACCCAAAAGTGGGCCGAGATCCCTTGATCTACGCTTCGTCTTGCGCTCCTCCTTCGACGGGTTGTCGAAGTCCCAACATAGGTCAATATGACCAAGAATCTCCCAAAACTTGGTCAAGGGCCAACAGTGAATATTGGTGACTATTGGAATGATGAAACTGTTGAAAAGATTGCAGACCTATTTCACGAATATCAAGATATATTTCTGACAACCTTTTCAAAGATGAAGGGGATAGTTGGGGAATTAGGAAAGATGAAGATATTGTTAAAACCATACGGTAATCTAGTAAGATAGAGACCTTACAGATTGAATCTGAAGTACAAGGAAAAAATGAAAGCAAATCTTGACAGAATAATAGAAGTTGGTATCATTGAGTCCAGCTTAGAGTCTAAATGGATAATCCCAATGTCAGGTCAAGATAAGAAAACAGGGGGTATTATAATTTACGTATACCTAAGGAAATTGAACGATGTTTGTTTACATGACCCTTTTATGACCCCCTTTACCAATGAAGTGTTAAAAAATATAGGAGGGTAGGAGGCCTACTCGTTCACTGATGGATTTTCAGGATACCATCGGATTAAGATTACGCCAAAAGACAAGCATAAGACAACATTTGTGACAGAATGGGGAAGTTGCTAGTACATCGTGATGTCATTTGGGTTAAAGAATGCACTTGTTCTTTTCTAGAGTATTTCTCGCATCCTTTAAGGATTTTATTCATAATTTTCTTGAAGTGTACTTAGATTATTGGACTATATTTAGTTTATTAAAAGATAATATAGAAACTCTATGGTTGATGCTCGATAGATGTAGATAGTATCAAATATCGATAAATTTGAAGAAGTGTATTTTGTGTGCATTGTTTGGGATATTGTTAGGTCATGTGGCATGCAAGAAAGGTTTGTTTCTTGATCTTGCAAAGATATAAGTGATAGTTAATTTTCCACCACCTAAATCTGTGACAAATTGAGAATAACGTTGGGTCATACGAGGTTTTCCAGGAAATTTATTAAAGGCTATGCACAAATTACAGCTCCAATGGAAAAGTTATTAAAGAAAGAAGTTGAGTTTCAGTGGAATGAAGATTGTCAGCAGGGTCTAGACATATTGAAGAAGAAGTTAGTAATCATTCCTATTCTGGTGTTCCTATATTGGCAGAAAGAGTTTCACATTCATGTAGATGTATTGTCGATAGTGCTCAGCACAGTGTTAGCCCATCCAGGAAAGGTAGAGTTAGACCATCCAATTTCCTTTGCTAGTAGTAAGTTTTCAAATTCTAAGAAGAATTACACGACGACGGAAAGGGAAGGCTTGGAAATGGTTTATGACTTGTAGAAGTTCAAACATTACTTTTTGGGGTCCCATTTCAAGATGTATACAGACCACTCTGCACTGATATATCTAGTGAACAATCCAATGTTGGGGGGGGAGAATCTGCAGATGGTTATTGTTGTTCCAGGAGTATGACTTCAAATTTATTGTGAATCCATGGAAACTGAATGCAGGACCAGACCATATGTCATGAATACTGACATGAGAATACATAGGGAACCTAGATGATAATTTACTAGATGCACATTTATTTTCAGTTCAAGTGGTAGACAACTACATTGAAGGGATTTTCCATTTTTTTAGTACAAGAGTGGCTCCATCCAATATGAGTAAAGTAGAGGATTATCAGTTGATCGCAGTAAATATATAAGTTAGGTGTAGATGGGATATTGTGACGATGTGTGCTAGAACATGAGAGACTAGTTATCCTAGCGAAGGCGCATGATGGAATTGTAGGAGGACATTATGTGGGGAAGGTGGCAGTGCAGAAGATCTTGCATGAAGGGCTATGGTGGCCCACCCTCCATGTTAGGGTCCTAACCCGCACATAGGTAGAATAATATATTCGGATGTAATAAATCTCAATATTAATAAGGCCGTTCAATAAAATAGAATAAGGTGGATGTAAGAAGACCCAATAGAAGCTTTTGCTTCTAGAAGGATCTTCCTCTAGATGCTTATTTTGATAGACATATTTAGTATAAATAGGAGTCGAGGCTATGAGAACCCTAGCTTGGACATTATTGTAATAGAGCTCTACTCAACTGGAGGTTTCCCCCTCGAAGAGGCCCGTGAACATTGCTTTTAGTATCAAAGTGGTATTTATGTTGTTATTCTTATATCATTTAAGTGCTATTGTGGTGATTGTTCTGGTTATATTGTTGTTATTATGTCATTACTAGCATTTTATTTCTGTTCTGCATACTTTTTATATCTGGTATATTACAAGTGGTATCAGAGAACTTTCCTCGGTAGAAAGTGTGGGTTAAATTTTTTTCAGGGTAGAGACATATTCCGGCGTCTTTAAGCCATAGAGATTTGTCATTACGCGCATAAACCCACGGTTAAGGGATTCATACATGCAGGAAATACAAGTGGTACTTAAGCACACATCTGTTCACCACCCTTGTAACCCCTGTTGGTACCCCTTCAAGTCGTAGCGCATCATACAACACCTATGTACGGATCGGCCTAGATTACCTGAAACCCTCTTTAGATAAACCGATCAGTCGCCTGACTGTTATAGTGCCACTGAGAACAGCACTTGGGAAGATACTCTCTAGTACCTGGGTAGTCAGGTAGTACGTCTAAGGGTACGGTCTATCCTCCTTAGTTAGTGCCCTGAGATATTGGGTCGAGTACTACTGTTGGACCCCGCACATATATGAGAGAGCTATAGCAGAGGGAAAACCCTTGTCTGTAGAACCCTTGAATACCTTACCCTTGGGGATAGAAACATAAACAAATTAAAACAGACAAGATCTATTGCCGCACAAATGTGTTCGGGTTGCCAAATCACTACATTTTTTTTCCTGGTTAAGAATTTGGGCATTTCATCACTGCAGTATTCTTCAGACTGAAGTATAACTCCGCAGGTGTAAAATAAAATAATAAATAAATAAATAAAAAGTATGGAAATTTTTTCACCATTATTTGAGAACTATTCCATAGGATTCATCTCTTCGCCCTTATCACCTTCATACATATCATTTTTCAAAAAAAAAAAAAAAAAAAATTGACCTCACCCACCCCTTTTTGGTTCCCTCGTCCTCATGGCCCATACCTGTAGCCAATACTTGGAAGCTCGCTTCAATACCTTGCAATCTAGTCTCACCGAGACCCGACAAGAAGTGAAACAACTCAGTGCCAATGTTTTCGCCATCAATACAACCATGCAGTCCTTAATGGAGGAAATCAAGCAAGACCTGACCACCCAGCTTGAATCTGTCTTTTCGTCACTCTACACCAAGCTTCATATCCCTACAGATAACCCTTCCTCTGACTTCCCTTCACATACTGACGGTGAACATTCCTCTCATTACCATAACTTTCAGCACCATCACTTTCAACGTGACCTACGCCTTCCACGAGTGGATGTGACCAAATTTAATGCCTTAGACCCCACTGGTTGGGTAACCCAAATGGAACATTATTTCTCTTTATACAGCATTACATACGACTTGGCCAAACTTCGATATGGTGTTCTCCATCTAGATCAAGAACGTTGGCAATGGTGGCAATGGAGAAAAACTTCCTATCAAGGGTATATTGCTTGGACACACTTTGTGACAGAGCTTTATGAACGCTTTGACACTAACACCAACCAATTGGGTCGTTTGACAAAGTTGAAGTAATCAGGAACAATGGAAGACTTTATAGTTTCCTTTGAGCACCTGTCTTTTCGGACAAAGGGCATGTCTGATGCCTTTTTTCGAGAGTGTTTTATCAGTGGCCTCAAGGAGGAGATTAGGGCCCATGTCCTCATGGCTCAGCCTCAAAGTTGGGTGAGGCTACTAAAAAATACAAAGAAGCACAACAGGTTGTATCTTCTCAAAACCGAAAACCCTCATGTATCCCTCGCCCTAAACCAGTAAATCCCACTACTCCCTCTGCTCCACTA
>SNQJ01S0096005.1:31711-53966 GCA_010110895.2 Picea sitchensis
GAGTGAGAGAAGAGGCCCAAGTGGGCATAGACTACTCTTTAGGATGTAGGGGATCTTGTTGGTGATCCAGTCGATACTAGGAGGAATCAATCTAATTTCGAGGAGCCTCCTATTGCACTCACTGCTAGTGAACCATTGCCCTCCAGGCATATTTTCTTGGCTCAGTGTTCATATCCACATTCTTATGGCCAGGCTATTGTAAATCCCTTTTGGGAATCCGCCATGCAGGAGGAGTACAACTCCCTCGTCAAGAACCAAACTTGGGATATGGTTCCCCTTCCCTTTGGAAGGAAACTTGTCAGATGCATATGGGTCTACAGGACCAAGAGCATAGCGGATGGACAAATTAGCAGATACAAAGCCAGGATTTTTGCCAAAGGCTTTCAGTAGGTGCATGGCATTGACTATGATAAGAACTTTGCTCCAGTAGCGAATATGGATTCCATACATTTGAAACTTTCCATTACGGTGGCCAAGGGATGGGAAGTCCATCAGATGGATGTGAAGAATTCATTTCTTCATGGTGATCTCTCTTAAGAAATCTACATGGAGCAGCCCCAAGTATTTATGCAGGATTCATATTTGGTCTATCGACTAAAGAAATCTCTTTATGGCCTCAAGAAGGCTCCGATGGCATGGTATGCCAAGATTGACTCCTACCTATTGTCACGGAACTCTGTATGTTGTAAATTAGACTTGAATGTCTACATGCTCAGGATGGTTGATTCACTAATTCACTTCTACTCTTAGTTCTATATGTTGATGATTTTTTGATCATCGGTTGCTCGACTTCGACGATTGTTACAGTCAAGCGTATTCTACATGACAGGGTTTTGATGACGGACACGGGTCCTCTACACTTCTTCCTTGGACTCAATATCATTCAGAATGCATCAGGCATCAAACTGTCTCAGGACAAGTATGCACAAGATCTCCTTGAGAGATTTCACATGACAGATTGTTGTTGTAGGTGAATCCCCCTGCGAACAAGTGGATTCCCTCTTGGCCTCTAGACTCCTAAGGCCAAGACAAAAAAGTACTTAACATGGACACTGACTTCCTTTTAGATCCTATCAAGCTAATGAATGAAAGAGAAGGAGAAATATATGTACCTTATTATCGACATTTGTCCTTGCAAATTCCTGGCTGAGCTTCGATCCTAAGCTCCCTGATAGATCCTGTAGGAAAAACAAAGATACAATGGACCTCCTACTCTACTAATATTAGCTCAATCATAGATCCATCTACTGCAGACAAACTCATATGGAACAAGCACAAGTTTTAAAGAAACAGGGCAAGCATTGATTATTAATGAGAACAAGTAAAAGTACTTACAATCCTTTGAATGAAGGTGCAACAACTTCTTCCAGTTCTCCTTGTCCAACCCCTTTCCTCAAGTAATCTACATTGATTACTTTGATGAAATCTTACTCATGAGATCATAAGTTTGATGTAATTCTCAATCTCCATTGTACCTTTCACCATGAGAAGGTATCCTTATATAACCTTGGAGAGACTCAACCACTTGAGAGATATTTGGGATAAGTTGAGGATTCCTCTTCTTCAGTTGAGGATCTTCCCTAAGATCATGCCTTGACCATCTATTTGAATCCAACTACCTTCAGGAATTGAGGGATTCTTCCCTTATTTGCCTCAACAAACCCAGAATTTTCTAAAAAAAGGGTAGTGCTCCCCCAAAAGGGTGCATAAGGTGCTCAAACACTTCCCCAAAGAGGCTTAGGGAGCATCAGCACTCCCTGACAATGGGTAGGGGAGAGCTCCTCTCCAAAAGTCATTTTTTTTTGGTTTTCTCAATGTCAAAAGGTTTGTACTCCTTGTCAAATGACTTCTCTTCTTCAAAACTAGTCTTTGGGGTGTCTTAAGTGTCTTTGTGATGTATTTAGAGGCATGACATAGGCAAGATGGAAGTATGATGTTTGTAACACTTGCAACACTTGTAGTCAATATGCGACACTTGCGGACAAGATTGGACACTTACAACACTTGTAATGACGATACTTGCGACACTATCGAAATGAGTAATTTTGAGGTGTAACAACTGCAAGTCTTCTACGACTCCTTTCCTATTAGGAGTTAAACTTGAGGATGGAAGGGACACTCCACTGGTTGACAGCACACTGTACAGACATCTAGTGGGGATATTTTTGTATCTCACACACTCTAGACTAGACCTCTCTTATGTAGTTGGCACAGTTTCCAGGTTCATGCAAGAGTCACATGAGCTACATTGGAAGGTTGTAAAGCATATCCTTCGATATGCACAGGGCACCATCACCTTTGGCATTCATTATGCATAAGAATCTACATTATATCTCATCGGTTTTATTGATTCTGACTGGGTTGGTGATAGAACTAATCACAAGTCCACATCTGGTTACTCACTCAGTCTTGGTTCCAGGCCTATCTATTGGTCGAGCAAGAAGCAAGATTTTATTTCTCTTTTTTCAGCCGAGGCATAGTATAGAGGGGTAGTCAACCTAACCATTCAGGGTTTATGGCTTTAACATTTTCTCATTGAGTTGAGCATTCAGTTTCATCAGCCGATCGTCATCTGGTGTGACAACCAGAGCACTCTGAAGTTCTGCAGAGATCCAGTTCAGAGGCAGCAGATGAAGCACAACGAGAACCACATGCACTACATCCAAAACTTAGTACATGAAGGGCTCATTGACCTACAGTTCTGTCTTTCAGCAGAAAAGATGACGGACATCTTCACCAAAATATTCACTGAGCAGAAGTTTCATTCTCTGTGAAGTCATCTTGGAGTGAAGGACACAGTTGCATAGAAACTGTCAGTTATTATTTTTACATACATTGTACCTTGAGGGGAGGGTTTTCCCATGAGTTTTTTCCTCTTTCCTCACTTTATTTTTAGTGTATCTTTTGTATTTGGGCACCAACATGGCCTCATTTTCGAGACTCATTCTTTATTTTCACCATAGTGATGTTCAAGGGGGGTGTTGGAGTTACTTCACACACACCTAGGATTTTGTTTTCCTAAGTTCCTAAGGTTTTACCTAGTTTATTAGTCATTATTAGTCATTATCCAGTCCCCTATATTTTAGGGGAGAATATTCCACCTGGAGAATATTCTCTTCAATTGACACTTCAGTTTGACTAGTTAAGTTGAGTCTAGATGTTGCATTGGTTTTGTCACCATGCAACCTTGGGATCATCACCATGCTAATGCGCATTAGCCTTGGTTTCATCACCAGACTAGTGCATTAGCCTTGATTCCTTGATCTACTCCTCACTACACTCTGTTTCATTCAGTTAAATGAAGACTGGTTGACTAGTTAACTCAGCTAGGTGGCAATTCACTCTTGTAACTGCCTGAGAGACTATACTAGGTGGCAGTTCACTCCTGTAACTATTGGTGTGTGTCCAGATCACTCTATACCACCAATATGGTGCATTGGTTCTCCTCCAATGCGCACATATTGAGTTATACAAAGTATATCATGTGTAAATTATTCATTATTCATTACGGTTAATGAGAATTCTTCTATTCTTTCTCTCTTGCTTCTTCATTCTCAATTTCTCTCTGCAAATGTGTGTGGTATTTTCTAGCTAGATTTATTCTATGTAGATTCAACACATTTACAAGCCTGCGCCTTTGGGATTTCTTGATATACTCTCTCGAATGCTTGCTACATTCGTTCTACTTTCTCTATAGGCTTGTCACGCTCATGTTTCACTTTGTTGTACTTTGTCTCTAATTCAAAATTCTTTACTGTAATATTTACTATCTCATTGGATGTCTTCTCGGTGCGCACGTTCATCTCTTATGTTGTGCTCATATGTAGCTCTTGCATTACATCCATTGGTAGTTGTGAGAGCACTAGGTCTATGTGACCTAATGCCATGTCATGTTCTTACATTTCTATTGTGGGGAACTCAACTGCCCCTGTTACTAGATTAATAAGTCTTCTCTCCCCTGCGACTACCAAGGACTAGGAGATTGTTGGTCCTACCTCTCCACTCTTGGTAGTGATGGTTGTTGGTTTTTCCTCCATCTACCACCCTGGTGTGATGTTCGCGACTTCTAATAGTTGTTGCAATTCTTCCATTTGTTCCTGCATACAATTGTTCATCTCTTCATGTTTTTGTGTTGAGCACTAAAATGCATCATCGGTGACTAATTTTACCTAGTCACCTATCTTCTCCAAATATTCTTTTGTAAGTTCATGAATAGAGACTTCCTTAATGGATTTGTGCTTGGGCCATTGATGTCTGGGTCTTGTTGTCTCTAGCTCATTTCTCTTTTGTTCATCGTGTGGTGTCAGAGGTAGAATTGTCTCCTCTTGGCCCTTCACTTTGTCTCGATCCTCTTCTTCTTCTTCTTATTTCTCATCGATGTCATATACTTTCGGGTTTGGTTGCATTGATGGCTCTATCTTTACGAGTGGAATCTTCCACTCATCATCCATATCATCCATTATGTTTCCCATCTCCTCTTCCATCAATCTGTATTGTGTGGGAAGCCACCGTTGGTATGGGTCTTTCTTCACCTAAACCTAGATGTGGTGGTTCCCTGCCTTAAAACAAGCCACTGCCTTATATGCCTCAACCACATGTTGTAGTATGTGCGGGGTCCTCTCTATGTTATCTATGATAGTTTCCTTGTAGATATAGAATTCGACATTAGTTTCCATCTAGCGCGACTTATGTGTATTGTACCAAAGGTTCTGATAGTGCATAGCTAAGCAAGGATTCTCCTTGATGCCCAAAAATTGATTGTCGTCCAGCTCTCTCTAGGATGATAGAACAATTAGGATCAATAACCAAGAGTAGTGGAATTATGTCCCCTTATCCTGCACTTCCTCACAATTAATCATGAATTGGTTCAACAAAAATGTTTCCCAATTCATTTGGACACCATCTACACATCGTTTTGCAGCCACTATAATTGTTGTTGGCACTTGATCTCTTATGCATTTCCTCAATACTTTACAGGCTAAGGCTTGCATTGAAAACCTTAACGTTGGGTCGCATATTCTAGCGACATCTAGACCGTGTTGTCCTCGGAATGTATGAAATTTTTCTTTCATGCTCTCAGTGAGAGATTTCTCATTCTTCTTATCGAAAAACAAGAATGCAGGGTCCTTCCCCTGCGACGGAAGACCTGTAATGTGCACTATTAAATCAGTATTAATAGATATTGGTCTATCAAGACATAGGTATCCTTTGTGCAGACAACTTAGCAGCATTTTTACCCACGCATTAATCTCCTAGCTCCATCCAAAATGTGGTATGTCAAACAGGCTTAGAAGACCTGCTTTCTACAACCCCCTAGCCCACACCTATGGTTCTATGATGATCATGTGGGTCTCGAAACTAATGGATTCCATCATAAAATTATTAGGTATGAGCTCTGGAAACTTCTTTTCATTAGTGATATCATGGTCAACGTATTTCAAAGTTGGTATCATACCTAACATATCCCCTTCTACCATGACTCCTTCTGGAATCAGTGGCTCAACTAGTGGGTACCTTTCCACCTTCTATAAATGGACTTGTTTCTCTTATGGATTTATTGGTGAGATATAATCCCTGGGAAATCGTTCAGCTCAGGATGAGGCTCCTTGTGTTTCCTTGAATATCGGTGGCGTTGCAGAATGGTTGCATGGTTTCTTCAATACAGAGGCTAATGTTGCCACTGCCTTAGGTGCCATCTTCCTCTGTGATGTTGGCTCAACTTCCAACTGGTTTTGGGACTCTGTTCTAGACTTTGGCTCTATAACTTCATCTCTTCGGCTATATAATCTTCATCTTTATATGTAAGCTTTGACAAACAATAATATTCCCTCGTTTCCCTTGGCATAATTTTATACTATATTTCCARYTGTAGTTTCCCTTTGTGCCTAAACTCTCTATSTAATCCACTAATGGTTGTCATTTATTACTTGTTTTTACTACTATATCACTCTATATCCCCGGTGATTTCTCCATTTGATTTCAATATCTTTTGTATTTAACGTTATGCGATGCCACTACTTTGTCGTCATGATAACTCTTTGTTTCATGTCCCATCATGGATTTTGTTAAATGCTCTTTGTTGTCATCTGCACAGTCTCATCTCTCTGTGTGACCTCTTCCTTATGTGCAATTTTTTTTCTTCGACTGCGTGCCCTTCAACTGAATTTTCTCTCATCTGCGACAATTTCCTACGTTTCCTCTTTACTGACTAAACTTCTTTTCCTCCTCAAGTCTCGGCCTCTTCTCTTACCTCTTCTCTTAACCAATTTCTTACTTTTTTCCATTTCACCTACTTTTTCTTTCTTTTTCTGTTTTTTCTTCCTATGGTACACTATGATACAATTTTAACCTGCACAAATCCTCTAGTGCAAGGAAGGAGGATCATCCCTATGTATTTTCAGTTGACTCCCATTCACTATTCCTTCCACGACTTGTCCATCCAACTGCTCTAACTGAACAACACATGATTTAGACACATATTTGATCATGTATGGCCCTAGCGAGTGTGTCTTGAACTTTCCTAGGTGTTGTAAGAACTTGTCGTCATAAAGCAGTACTAGATATCCTCTCTGGAACTTCTTCTATTTGATGTGTCTATCATGTCATGCATTTTCTCATGCCTTTTATACTTGTTGTTGGAATCATGCAATAAAGTGATCTTCCTCTAGCACTAGTAATTGTCATAGTCTTTCTTCTATTGTGTCGAATCCATAAGGTCTATCATCGCAACAATGCGCAAACTTAGTACAAGAAACTCCATGGGCATGGATTCTTCTTGACCATATGTTAATATAAAGGGTGCTTGTCTCGTCAACTTATTGTATGTAGTTTTGTAAGCCCAAAGTATTGTAGGGATCCTTAAATCCCAATCATCTCGCCCTACATTGCACACCTCGATCAGTTCATTCTCCAGTATCTTGTTGAATGCCTCCATAATTCCATTTGCTTGTGAGTGATATGGAGTGCTCTTTCGATGTTGTATCTGGAATTATTTTGTTAATGCCACAATTTTCTTGCTCAAGAGTCCCTTAGTCGTTCATAAGTACTTTAGGACACCCAAACCTTGTAAATATTTCCTCAAACAAGAACTGCGCAGCTCTCTCTACGTTGCAATCTATAACTGGTTTCGCTTCTTCACATATTGTCAAGTAGTATGTCGTGGTAATTATGTATCTAGCTCCTATTCTTCTTGTTGGTGGGTTAATCATCTTGAAAAAATCCACTGCCCATTTGTCAAATGCCTGCAAGGTAACTTGCGGATTCAAAGCCATCTCATACCTTCGCAATGGTATTCCTAATATCTGGAAAATGTTATAGTTCTAGCAATATGCCTTCGCGTCCTTATGGATGGTATGCCACCATATTCCTGTGCACAAAATCTTCAACGGTGTCTCCTTTCCTGCATAATTTCCGCTTGCAGTTCCATCATATGCCTCTGCTAAGATCATGGATCTTTCATGTTCTAGCACGCATCGTTGTAGTATCACATCTATTCCTAACTTATATAAATTCCATGTGATCAACTGATAATATGTTGCTTTAACCACTAGTTGTTTCTTTTGGGCTACTGTCATATCGAATGGAGCCACTCATGTGCTCAAGTATTGGACAATTTCTGCAAAATGGTCGTCTACCATTTGGACTGAAAATAATTGTGCATCTGGTAAACTATCGTCTAACTTCCCTGCGTCTTCCCCTATTAGTGTCTGCAACAAATAGTCTAAGCCCACATTTAGTTTTCCTAGCTTCACAGTAACTTTGGAATCATACTCCTGGAACAACAATAACTATTTGCATATTCTACCCCCCAACATTGGCTTGTTCACTAAATATCTGAGTGAAGAATGGTCTGTATATATCTTGAAGTGGGACCCCAACAAATAATGTTTGAAATTTTGCAAGGAATTTACCATTACCAAGCCTTCCCTTTATGTTGTTGTTTAATTTTTCTCAACAGTTGACAACTTCCTACTTGCAAAATCAATTGGATGATGTAATTTTCCCTCTTCGAGTTGGGCTAACATTGCACTGAGCGTTATCGATGATACATCTACATGGACGTGAAACTCATTCTCCCAATCCAAAAATACCAGAATGGGTGTAGTTACTAACTTCTATTTCAATACATCCAGACCCTTCTAACAGTGTTCATTCCACTGAAACTTAGCTTCTTTGTTCAATAACTTATCCATTGGGATTGTAATTTGCGCATAGCCTTTAATAAATTTTTGGTAGTAACTTGTATGACCCAATGTTGTTCTCAATTGTCATAGTGATTTAGCTGGTGGAAGATTAAAAATTATTATTATCTTGTCTGGATCAACTAACAAACCTTGCTTTCATACCACATGACCTAACAGTATCCCAAATGGTGCACAGAAAATACATTTCTTCAAGTTTAATGAAATCTATTATTGTCTGCATCTATCAAGCATCAACCTTGGAGTTTCTATGTGATATTTCAACAGGCTAAATATAGTCCAATAATCTAGGTACACTTCAAGAAACTAATGAATAAATTCCTTAAAGGTTGTGACAACTACTCTAGAAAACACAACAAGTGCAGTCTTTAACCCAAACAACATCAATGTGTACTATTAGCTTCCCCATTTCTTCGCAAATTTTGTCCTATGTCTGTCTTCTGGTACAACATTTGTCTGATGGTATCATGAAAACCTATCAGTGAACAAGTAGGCATCTAGTCCTCCTACGTTTTCCAATACTTCATCTGTAAAGGGGGTCAGGAACGGGTCATGCAAGCAGGCATCATTCAACTTCTCTACACAAATTTGAATACTTCATGTTTTATTATCTTGAACCACCATTGGAGTTATCCATTCAAATTTTGCAGCGGGTTCAATTATACCAGCTTCTATCATCCTATCAAGCTCTACTTTCATTGTTTCCTTGTACTTTGGATTTAATATGTAAGGTCTTTGTCTTACTGGATTAGCATCTGATTTTAACAGGATCTTCATCTCTCCCAATTCTATAGCTATTCCTTTCATCTCTAAAAATGTGGTTGGAAAAAATCCTAATGCTCATGCAATAGGTCTGTGATCTTTTCCACAGTCTCATCATTCCAATAATCTCCGATGTTTGCAAACTTTGGTTTCTCCTCTATTCCAATCTTCACTTTTTGCACTCTTGAGGGATTCATTTATGCGTCAAATTAAAGTGTTGGACCCACTATGTTTCACTCCCCTTCAATCTATGATACCTGTAAACTTCTTGGGTATTATTCTTCTTTGTCATCTTTGGTAGTGTTATAACATTCCAACAATTCATGAGTTGTCATAGACTCTTTGTGCACACTACATGTAGGTATTATTCCTTCTTATCCTTCTTTCATAAAAAATTTACCTCTAATGACTTGTAAAACTGCATCTACTAAAGGTGACTCAACTTTGAAATTAAATGTTACCTTAAATTTTCGGATGAGCTCCTCCCAGTGCGTCATTCCTCTGCACACTTCTCGCTCTTAATACCAATTCCTAGGAACTGTCTCCAATGTCTATATGAACCTATGTGTCCATTCCTGCTTCGGTACTTTCCTCCAAGTTGTAATACATCGTGCCACATGGTCCTTCGAATCACTCATGCATGTATACTTGTGCATAATATTCTTTTTTCCAAACCCTATTTGCATCAGCCTTTTGCAATGTTGTCAATCCTATATCCCTTCCTTGTGGGTTTCCCACCATCTCGTTGGAGTCGCTTTCAGTGCAACATTTAAGGATAATAACCTTTGATTTTAGGGTATCTGCACCCTGAATTCATTAACAAAAGAACTTACCTCAGTTAATCCTTCAAAATTTGGCGCAACTCATACCTTTGTTCTGATCCAACGTAGTGAGCGAGTAATGCATGCACACATTCTAGTCGACACTTCATGCAACCAATGTTCCTAGTGTTCAAGTCCTTCCTCTGAGTGTGATGTGAAACATCTTATGCTTCTCCAACTAAGTGCACCATCAGCAGTGGGATTGACATAGTCATCCATGAGTGCTAACATATTATATAAGTTATCAATTTCCTTTCTCACAGGTTCCACATATCTTCTTTCCTCCATAGGATCTGATGGCGCAGTGACCTTTAAGCCTCCCCCTTCAAAAATCATCTCTATTTTCTTCAGGTTGATAATCGCCTGATTTTCGAAGGCCCAATCCAGTCCAAGCAAAGATGGGTACAGCTGAATCTTATCCTCAATATTGATGACTTCAAAGTTAGCTACACTACGAACTCCATCTATGTTCACAGGTACTCCTACCAGTCTCTCGATTGGTATTATCTTATGATGGTTATCCAACCTTAACTGGACAGACAACCAGACTAGCTTCGATTTCCCCATCATCTCCCATGTCTTTCTTGAAAGAACATTGACATCTGATCCTAAGTCAAAGATGACATTATCCATGTCATATTCTCCTATATGTGCACTTAATTTTAATTCTTTGTTTGTCCTCTTCTTGCAGAAGACTTGGTTCATTTATTTATGTGTCGTAGGTACTTCTTTGTATTGTGTACATAGATCAATCATCATGCGCAGTCTATTCAGTGTTGACTCATCTTGCATCAATTCTAAATAGATTTTTAGAAAGTCTTTCAAAGTGTTTACCTTCTCTATTGGCCTTTCTGTAATAGTACAATCATAAACCAATGGAATATCGTATACTTGTGGTGTTTTTAATGTCGAGGATATCGAGTCTGGTCCTAGTATCTCCTTCCTTGCTTGTTTCTAAGTTTCATTTTCTATATGTGAATTGAATGTTGGCATGGGCTTGGTTGCTTTACTTATCCATTATTCCACTCCCCTTCCTTTCTTTGTCACATATGGTCTTGCTCTTGTTCCACTGCGCGTAACAGCTGCTACTCTTGGATGATCGTCATGTTCTTCAGTGGCTATCATCTGTAGGTTCTAGTTTTGATTCTGATGTTGGTTATGATTCCCTCTCGCCTGCTACTTCGCTATTAGTTGAGCACAGTATTCTATCACATGATCCAAGGCTCTGTAATACGTCCATGTCATGCAAGGATTTGGGAAATCTCTTGTTAAATGTCTCGGTTGATTTCAATTGTAACAATTTCTCAGTCCTCTACCTCCTCGACCAAATCCTCCACTTCCTCAACCTCTGTTGAAACCTACATGTCCACCCTGATTAAAGCCTCTTATAGTGTTGTACTATGGAATCCCTCCTTCAATTGCATCATTTTCTTCATGGATTATGTATGCATCTGAAGTGTGCTCTCTAGCACAAAGGTTGGGTAATGGACCCTTGAAGAAATCCCCATAGCACAAAGGTTGGGTAATGGACCCAAGATTGTTTGATGTAAAGATGAATCATTATCGTCTTGTCATGGTTGATAATAAGTAGAAATGGATGAACTCCAAAGTGGTCCCCTTATGGTGAAATCCCTCACGGGAAGACGCTTTCTGGATTGAGTTATCCTAGACGTATGGTTAGAGAACCCATGCTTATTTGTGGAATAATGAGATGAAGGTCAATGAATTTGTCAGTGAAGTTATCCTAGATGGATAGTTATTTTCATGCCATTTGCAGTGGTATGTGGAACATCATATAACTCCTCACGTTTAGAGAGCTATGGCCATGAGAAGTTGGAGAACCCAGGTTTGGGTAATGGACCCAAGTTTGTTTGATGGATAATGGTATGAGTTTTGATATATAATGGACCCAAGTTTGTTTGATGGATAATGGTATGAGTTTTGGATATATCGTGTAATACCATTCTATATGGATATTACATGTCATTCCATTTTTGGTGGTATGTGGAACGGCCACATAACCCTCAATGCCTTGAGATTTTATGGTTCTACCGGGTTGAGGGACCATATGTCATCTCCAGAAGCCCCGAAGCTAACAACGAAGTGATTTAAGAGATTTTAAAGGTAAATAAATAAAGTGAATTGATGAGTGCACTATAAACGCGAATACAAAATAAATTATTTAAATAATAAATTTAATGGAGAAATTAGAAGTGGGTTAACCCTAAAATAAGGAAAGTGGGCAAAGTGACCTAGAAGATGCTTTTAAGGAAGCTACTTGAGAGTATAAATAAGAGGCAAGGCTCTCTCATTTCCATACATCACACTTGAGAATATTGGAATATATATATGTTTCTTTGAGGTAGCCAAATGATATCTAAGCCGAATTTCTCGAGGAAAGGTGAAGAAAATAAGGCCAGAATTCAAGGAAGGATAAATTCCTCTGATGATGCTTTCTAAGGTATGTTATTTACACGCCATCTCACCACTTTCGCACAAATTTTTTATATAATGATTCACAATGAAATTAAGCTATTCCATTTAGAAACATATCCAAGTATATGTGAACAAATTCATCTTGTATTGTTGTATTTTTGGAGTTACAACGGGGAAAATAGGGTTTGTGGCTAGTCCTCAAACTCGTCTAAAACAAGTGTTTCTGAAAACAAATTATTCATAACATATCCAAATTATAAGACCATGAGATATTGATAGATTAGATTATCTAACAAATATTTCATGCGTGGCACTTACAAGGTCGCCCTCTAGAATAAGCCGTAATTCAAGGTGTGCCATTTTTTGCTATAACTCTTTTTTAGAGGTTCAAAGCAGTACTAACACCTAGAGGGAACTGCATAAAAAAAACTGAAGAAATATGTATATCGGCTTCTATATCTTTATTCATTACAGGTAACGTAGGCCTTTGATTATTTCAAGTTAGGGTTGTTGATTAATCCAAAACTAGTCTGGTGAGACTAAAGAAAAGTTTATGAAAATGCTAGTCTCTTTGTTGTTGTGCTAAGGAATGCTTCATGTGTATGTCTACATACCCGTGTCTACAGAGTCACAAATCATATTTGATGATGAAATTGATGAGGGCTTTTGGTTAAGGTGCATGCTGGGTACATGGTTGAGACGAAGTATTGATGAGTTGGCACATACATGAGGTGTATAGTTGATGATGCTGGTACATATTGATGATTCATCAGTTGATGAGTAGTTGAAATATGATTGGTACATACTTGGTACATGTATTGTATGCACCTCGCTTATGCTACGTGCCTGATGCATGGTTTGTTGTAAGTGTTGGTGCATGGTTGATGCACTTTTATGGTACATGTTGATTACAAAGTTGAGGTACGTTCATGCATGGTTCAGTTTATTGGTACAGTTTGCTGGTATATCTCACAGTTGATAGTGTGACAGTGGTTCCACTATCTCTACTCTACTGTATGGGTTGAAGACCGTTATTGCAGTCAATGAAATAGGGTTGTATCCTCCTTCCGGTTACAGCCCGAGAATTGGGAGTTGGAGCTTCCCTCAGTTGTAGCCCTAGAAACAAGGGGTTTGGAGCCTCCTCCAAATTGTAACTGGAAACAAAGGAAGTTGGTGCTTCAAATGAATGTAATTCTTCACATATAAGAAAAAGAACATGGTTTTCTCTCCCAATTTGGGTTTCCACGAAACAATCGTGTACCGTATGTGTGTGATTTACCATTTATTCATTGTTTATTTAATCTACATTTATTGGATAATAATTCTACATCGATATAATATTTGGTCCTGGACCAAGTTTTGAGGATCCGTGGTCATGTTTGACCTATTTTTGGGACTTCACAGTCAGTCGGCTAAGGCAAGACAAAGCGGAGATCATGAGATCTCGAATTCTTTTAGGGAATTTTTGGGTTTTGGGATTATACATGGGTATGGGATGTTGGCCAATGTGTTTACCCATGTTTAGGCTCCATTTTGTAATGTATAAATAGAAGTCTAAGGATAAGAAGTAGTGAATAGTGACTAGTAGTGACTATTCAGTTACAAGTGTGCTAAGTGCCAAGTGATAAAGTGCTAAGTGGTAATTGCTTTTTGCATACCGTGTGAGACTTGCAAAGCTAAGTAAAAGTGGATTGTAAGAGACTGTGGAAGTATTTGTTCTATAACTCAAGGAAGGAGGATCTAGCGCGCTGCACAGATCTCCTGTCCTATGCTGAGTTGATTTTGAGGATTTGTACATGTAAGAAGATTGATTGAAGATAATAAAGAGGATCTAATGAAGTTAGGACGTAGGGCCCTGTGGTGGGGTGAACCATGTATATCTTGTGTTGTGAATGATTTGTGCTTTTGGTTTTTCTTTGGTCATGTGATTCAATGTTTATAAATTTTTAGATGATAGATGAACTGACATGATAGCTTAGCGGATGAATAATGTGAATGAACGCCGCACCTAATCTATTGGTATGCTTAGTGTGCTTGAACGCTGGACTGGTAGGAATGTTACATTGATCTCGTTGTCGTGGTTTAGTCAAGGAACTAAGGTTGAATATTAATGAACCGTAATAACTAAGTGCTCTTTTTAAGGTGTTACAATCACATATATGTGGCCCAACTAAGGTTGCATACACCCGAGTCCTACAACCACCACTGCCTCTACCCTGTAGACTTCATCTCGCTTCACGTGTTTCCAAAGGGCCGAGTTAGGCTTTTTTGGTGTGTTATTGTAGCTTGAACCTCGGTCCACTGTACAAAAAATGGTCTCTCATTGCCTGACCAAACTATGATTGTTAATCCAAGGAAGAAGACGCGGCGTGCTAAGATCCGACCGAACCGGAAAGTCATGCATAGATTTGTTTCCTCGGTGCGACTTCACTTCGATTGTGAAGCTCGTACTAAGAAGAGAAGTATAATCTAAAGAAATAAAAAAGGTAGATTTGGAATGCTTTGTGCTCAAGGAGGTAAGATTAGTTAAAAAAAATTAGATCTAGAAGCTTTGTGCTCCGCTTAAAAGAAAAGATAAGTAGAAATTTTGTTTCAAGAATATGGATCAGGTATGTTTGATAAATTTTGTCCTAGCCCCAAAACTAGCAATATAGATGAAAGAAGATTTGATATGAGTAGATCCGATAGAAATAATGAATGATATGTTATTCCAAATGCATAGAAAGAATGTTTGGACTAACAAAATGGATGCAGATCCTATAAATAATTTTGTGTTATTAGCTACCATGATCCTAGTGCTAAAGATGTGAAAGGATGGGTATCATTTAAGAGAAAGAGAGGACAACCTTTGTTACAAGCATGTAAGACCGTGACATATTACCAAGGAATACCAAGCGGTAGAATACCTAGTTGTATTTTGTAAAGTTATGGATCATGAAGTTTTGGATTTCCCTAGAATGATTGTTGTTGAAAGAATGAATATGAAATAAGAAAACCACGAGGAAGGCAAAGAGACTAAGAACCAGAAAGAATCAAAGACTATACTATTGCAAATGAAAGAAACCTCGAATGACCACCGAAATATCAACTTATCAGAGATCTTCAAAGAAAAAGAATTCATAGAAGCAAGAATAGGAGACTTCGACATCGACTGTGTTCTAGATGAAGAAACACAAGTGAATATTATGAAAAAAAGAACTTGGGAAACTTTAGGAAAGCCTGCTATGATTCCTTCATTGGGAGGAATAGGATTGTTTAGAGGAAATTTGATAACCCTATGTGGAAGACTTACCCAGATATCTATGAGTGCTCATGGAACTTCGACAAAGGAAGAGTTTGAGGTTGTTAAATTTATTGAGAACAACGCCCAATTTTCCATATTACTAGGAAAACCTTGGATTGAATGGGATAAGGCCAGAAGAAAAGAAAAGAAATTCTTAGAGCAGAAGAAGAAAGAATTAAAAGATTTCATGACTATGAGGATCACACACTTGATTGAAGAACAGGAGAACGGATCGAAGTTATTTAGAACCAGAAACCTGGATGTCGAAGTTGAAAGAACACAAGAAGACTCGCAGAATACTGAAGCACCTACCTCAGATAGAGAAGAAGTATTGCCCTTCAATCCTAGGAAAGAATCTCAACAACGCGAAGTTTCTATGCCAAGAGGAGATAAGAATTAGAATGGAAAGAAGAATACCGAGACGAAGCTCACTAGAAAGAAGGCTAGAAAACTAAGTAAGAAGAGATCAAAGATCGAAAAGTTACAGAAGGTTCTACAAGGAACTTCGCAGAAGGAAAATTTGCAAAACTGGAACTTCGTCGGGATAGCAGAACAACACCACATGGCACTTTTCCATGGAAAAGAAATATAGTCATTAGAAACAATATAACCATTAGAATGACGCCTCGAATGGATAGAATGGAATTTATGCTCAGAAATCTCACCCTGTTCTTCAATCAAGTGTGTGATCCTCCTAGTCTTCTATGCAAGGACCCAACCCAGAAGGATTATATCTAGGGAAAGCCACAGATCGCACATTAGCATAGAAGATCAAGGATACCTACGGTGATGTTGAGAAGGGGACATGAGGCTACAAGGTAGCTTCCATCCAGAATGGCGCAGTGCACCTAGCATGCCAATTAATTGCAGGAAATCTAGTAAGGAAGAACAAACCCACGCAGGTCACAAGGTTTGTTGTTGACCTTACAGGGACATGCGTGGAAGGCCTACATATGAACTGGGCGAAGTACCTAGTTAATCAGCAAGAATTTGACTACCGCAAAGCACAAGATCAGGGCTATGAGTTCCACTTTAGTTGGTTCCTGATACTCATCATGTTTATTTCTTGGGAGATGCCAGAAGGTGAAACCTTCCCAGACATTGAGTCGTTCGAGCCACTTGCTGTGAAGTTCACCATGCTCTAGTGCTCAAGTGATATGGGAAAACAGTGGCAGTCAAACACAGACTTTCACACATATTATCTCCAACTGAAGAGGGTTATTGAAGTTGAACCTCGCATGATGCCAAAAACCCTATAGAGGTTCTGACCCCTCATGAAGTTCCACGCAAATCGGAACTTCATCTATATCACTGCACGAGCAGACGAGCATGTTATCCCCACTTTTTAGGGATAGCTAGGAGATCATGTCTCAAGGTCCACAGATCCTAGACATGGAGTACCGAGAGAAGAATTGACCTGAGTATGGCCCCGGAGGGCACACCTTTTCTTCTTCCATTGTCTTTGTCTTGTCAACAGCAGCAACATCCATCACCATCGGCTTGGTCCTATATCAGAAGAGGTTCTTGCTCCATGAGGTAATTGGTCCCGATATCATGGTATGTGTCACTTTTGATCATTGAAACCTTTGAATATATGCATATGATTCCTTTTATCTCTAATAACTGCTTGGATATTACATTTTCCCACTTGACCATGTTTGGGGGGATTGACAGGGTGCCCTAGCAAGCCTATGTTTGTAGGTTTTGTTTTTCCACTGGGGGGATTTCTAAAAAGCCATCGTCCTCTCCCATCGTACTACCACTTTTACATCTTGTTTACCGCTATCTATCCCATTCCCCTTGTCTAGGCATTGGGTTGACCTATTTTTAGGACTGCACCTTACCTCGTGGGAAGAAGGGGCTAAAGGCCGAGAAGGTAAAAGCAAGTTGGTAAAAGATAAAATCCTGAGAATAAACCTCGAGATGCTTCACCCAGGGATCCCAGAGAAATCAATAAAAAGCTTCTCAGCAAGAAACAAGAGGGACCCAGAAAAATAATAAAACAAGAACTAGTCAGAGGATAGGGGGTCTCATCACAAGCCAGCCTATTAGGTCGATCGGTACCTAGCGGTATGGCATTGCCATCAACCGATTACCACACCAGGGTAGTGACTCTTGGTTGCATGGCCAAGGGAAAGGGGTCTCATCATGATCTAGACTTCTCATTTCTATGAAAGTACTTGTGGGTAACACTATCAGCTCTGGTCACCATGCCAAGGCAGTGTCCCTTGGTTATCTCTCGAACAAAAAACAAATAACAGAATAAAAATAATAAAGGCAAGAATGGGCTTAGAAAAAATGCATCCATGACAGGGACAGCTCACCCTCTACAAAGGCACCCAAAGGTAACACGTTGCACCCTTGGCCCTTACTACACCCACATGCTTGGACATCCCCTCACCACATTATCCACTTACATGGCTTGGATGAGGTCTCTGTGGGAACTTTCCTTTTTTTGTGGACACTAGCCCAATAGGAAGCCTTGTCCTTTTCCCCGGACTTGTATTGCAGGCTTTTGTAACGTCTTTGAGATATTGATTGATGTATTAGGGATTTTATGCATGTGTTTAATAATATTAATGATGAAATGTGATTGAAATTGCTATGATCCCTGTGACTGATGAGACCATGGAGGGCATAGCCTTTGATGTGCAGGACCATACCCAACGGACAGGTACCATTTGGACCGGTACACATGGGGAGATGATCAATTCGGACCACCATGGGGATGAATACTCCATCAGATGGATGTTGAGACCCCACCATGGGGCAAAGATGAGACAAAGATGGATCAGTGTCTTACACTGGAGAAGAAGAGGGTGTTCCACCATAGGCACCCCGGAAGAGCTTGACCTAGGGGGATTTTCCCTTTTTCAGTGGAACGTTGGCCTTGGAAGGCCTAGGATGTCACCCATCATAGCCATGATGTCATCCAGCAGTATGGACRTTTTGGGAGGCAAACTGGGCAGTATTGGCACGTGTGGCAGGTTGGAGAAGCCCAAGGAGGGATAACGTTTTGCTCCAAGATGCCCCATTTTCCATAGAAGGGGCTAACGCCTCCCTTCAAGGGGCTTCATATCTCTTTATAGCTCAATTAGGGTTTTAATTTGACAATTTAATGTAAAACAATATGATTTTGATAATTTGGCCTTGTCAGCCTTTTACTTGACCTAAAATGTAAAATTAGGTCAAGGTTTTGTATAAATGAGAGATTTTCACTCTCATTTTTTTATCACAACACACTCACTCATTAGTGAGGTCTGAAATTTGTGCCCTGTCTTGGGTACTTGGCTGATTTAAGGAAGGCGCACTTGTTGAAGGAAGATATTTTTGGCATATTTTGGCATTTCTCTTGAAGGAAGGTGTTACAACTAGGGTTTGCATGCTATTTCATGGTGATATGTAAGTGTTTTTTCTGAAAAAATTCTTGAATGAATGGTTGTAGTCTTATATTCTTTCATATGTTTATAATTTTCTGATTAAAACCCTAGGTGACAAGCACACAAGTAGGTTCTTGTCTCATGTCCCCTGATAGATAATTTTTCATCCATTGAAGAGGAAAATAGAGCCTAGTTGTAGCTACACTCCTTTCTCCTCTTCTCCTGTGCTAGTTGTACCTGTTTGAGCTCAAGAAGGAGAAGACGTCCTAGGCCTAGGTTATCTACACTTAGGGTCATTTTTCTTCTAGGGTTTGATGATAGAGCCTTGTTGTAGCAACACTCTCCCTCATTTGACTCTCTTGTCTTGATTTTATCTTTCATGCTAGCCATTTTTTTGCCATCTAAGGAAGGAGGAGAGAGAACGAGGCCTTGCCATAGCAACACTGGAGTCAGCCTCTCTCCCCTAGGGTTTTGTCTCTGAGGCCCTGCCATAGCAACACTTCAGAGCTCCTCCCTCCAGTCCTTAGCCGTCCTCCTTCAACCCTTGTGTCCTCCTTCAAATTGACTCCATTTTACCCTAGAAGGAACTGATCTTAAGACCTCCAACGTTGAAGTGAAACTTGATCACAAACTCTCTCAAAACTTAAATTTCAAACCCTAACTACACTAACCCTAAGCTCAATTGACTTACTAACCCTAGTTGTTGACATCATCCTTGGTTATTACATATTTAATGCAGCAACATTTCATTTTATGAGCAATTGAATGGTAGTCAAAGGCATTAATTGAGTCAAGTATTGATTTGTTGCATTGAATGCCATATCGTTCTAGCATTTATTGGTGAAGTGACATTACTTTTATTGCCATTTTGTAAACATTGACTTCATCAACATTTACTTTCAAATTGTGTATATTTAATGTCAGATAGTCTTTAATATATATGAAGTACTAACCAAAGCCTGCATATATCAGTTTATTGTTGCTTTGTTCTCGGGCAGGGATTCTACTTGGTTATCTTTGTTGGCTATAAGTCGGACTATCTGTTCTGGTGGTGATCTGTGAAAGGGGAAACTGTCATTATCTGATTATCCTTTAGCCTCTTCAAAACCCCAGGTCATTGGGGATGTCTCCCCTAGGCCTCACCTCCCTAAAGAGAAAGAACCTCCCCATCGTGGTGACATTGGGTGGGATAGGTTCATGTTATGCCAGTTTGGCCTTCTACTTTNAACATTTACTTTCAAATTGTGTATATTTAATGTCAGATAGTCTTTAATATATATGAAGTACTAACCAAAGCCTGCATATATCAGTTTATTGTTGCTTTGTTCTCGGGCAGGGATTCTACTTGGTTATCTTTGTTGGCTATAAGCCGGACTATCTGTTCTGGTGGTGATCTGTGAAAGGGGAAACTGTCATTATATGATTATCCTTTAGCCTCTTCAAAACCCCAGGTCATTGGGGATGTCTCCCCTAGGCCTCACCTCCCTAAAGAGAAAGAACCTCCCCATCGTGGTGACATTGGGTGGGATAGGTTCATGTTATGCCAGTTTGGCCTTCTACTTTATAGCCTTTCTTCCTAGCTACAAATTGTGTGATAACATTTTGGCACCATTTCCGGGGAACACTGAGTCAATTCTCCTCAAACAACAAATCTTTTCGGTAAGACTTGCCTCAGAGCCTTATCTTACAAGCTTACCTGGCGACTCCACTAGGGTGTTTTCCCTATTTCTTTGATAGTTTCAAGAAAACTATCTGGCGACTCCACTAATGACGAAGAAAATGATGACTTCGCAATGGGATCCCGGGAGCTACAAGTCTTTAGACATGAGTAAGATCACGGGGTACCCTCAACAAATGCCCTTTGAATACATAATTTTTCTCCCTGGATTCTCTAGTGGTGATAGAGAAAGAGTTGACTATCACATGAGAAATTTCTGGAATTTCTTCCTATCATAACTAGTCGATGATTATGCTAAAGACGTGGTCATGAAATGTTTCTCTGCCATGCTTTGTTACAATTCCAAAAATTGGTATGATAACCTCCCCGAGGCTAGCATCACGACCATGGAGCAATTTGAGAATTTTTTTCTTGAGAGATGGGGTATCCAGCAAGAAGACATCCCAATACTATTAGAAGAACTCAAGCACATAAGACAAGTTGAGGATGAAACTGTCAGAGACTTCCAAATTAGATTTGAGAACATGATATATCAGATTCCTGAGAGTCATCATCCCGAGGAGATATGCCTGGTCCATCTCTTTACTCGTGCACTTTTGGGATATTTGAGTTTCCCTCTTGATAAAATAACCCCAAGAATGCTCGATGAAGCTTACTACATGGTTGTAGTGATTGAGGAGAATATCTCCTCATTTGATATAGGATGCCTCTTTACCTTAAGTACTCTCAATGGAGAGAGTTTGTTTACCCTTGAGAGCTTCATCATTGATCTCCAAGAAGAAGGGGAAAAAACCATAGATCGACGAGGGATTGTTGAAGAAATAGTTGAGGAGACGGAACCTAATGATGAAGTATCAACATGCCCTCTTCCTCTTGATGAAGTGATCCATAATCCTTCTCCACCTGCAAAACAACAAGACAATAAGGTTAGTTTCTTTCCTTTTCAGGATTTTGATGATACCTTATTTCATGATTCAGAGAGTGATGGAGAAATGGAATCCTCGAATGAAGAGCATTTTCCTTGCTGCACGACCAAGGATAAGACAGTAATGCATGCCAAAGATGCCCAAGTCCTAGAAGCTCCTGCACAAGAAGAAAAAGTAAGTTACCCTCCTCTCCAAGATTCGGGTAATTGTTTGCTTTATGATTTGAGAAAAGAGGAGGAGATGGGTGAGCTTTTGAATGATTTCAACCCTCCATGTTATGATACTGATACTAACATAGCTGATTTTGATGAGTTCATACATATTGGGAGACGTAGGTGGGATGCAGTTGGTTATGATATGAATCCTATCTATGACATAAGGAGTCATCTCCAAGTTTTCCCTTTGCAGTTATCATAGCGAGCTCTTGACCAGTGGCAACAAAGAGATGAGTTTTTTACCGATGCTCCCCAAACACCCAAGGATGACTTGATGCTTAATGATTTTCGGTCATACCTTGAGGACTTTGATGATTGCTTCTCTGAGCATTTGGATTTATTCTATGAATATGACTATCAACAATTGTTGTGCTCAAGTTTTGACAGGAGTAAGAACGTTGTTTGCCTAGGGAGAGATTCTCATGACATTTTTCTCTAGCCACCTTTTATTACCTTACCTTGTTGTATCATCAAAGGTGTAGTTGGGAATTATACATTTTTCATTGAGTTTCCTCTGAAGAAAACCCAAGAATCCAAGGATTGTTTGAAAACT
>SNQJ01S0096008.1:0-25076 GCA_010110895.2 Picea sitchensis
ACATCGAGAATCAACAACAAGCTCTCCAAATCTTAAAGGACAACTTGACCATGGCACATAATCGCATGAAACAAAAAGCAAATCAACATTGTAGTGAAAGAAGTTTTGAAGTAGGGGATTGGGTGTTTTTAAGACTACAACCATACAAACATATGTCCCTCAATCAAGCCAAGAAGGATAATAAATTATCACCAAAGTACTATGACCCTTATAAGGTGTTGCAAAAGATTGGTAATATGGCATACAAATTAGAGCTACCTGCATCTTCACGAGTACACCCAGTTTTCCATGTTTCATGCTTAAAGATGGTTATAGGTGACAAGATCCCAGTTCAAACTATATTTCCAGAACTTGACGAGGAAGGAAAAACCATATTGGAGCCTGAAGCCATCACTGACACAAGAATTCGCTAGATGAGGAATATATCCATTTCAGAGTATCTCATTAAATGGAGGAAACTACCGGCTGAAGATTCTACTTGGGAATATGAGTCTTTTATACAGAAGCATCCAGAGTTACTCAAGCGTTGCGGACAACACTTGTCTCAAGTGGAGGGGAATGTTAAGCCCTAACATTGGTTCATTACCCCTTAATTGGGGCATATTATATTAGTAATGTTATTTTATTTATGTCGGCTTTAGGCCATTAGTTGTAATTATACCTCCTAGTCTCCTATACATACCAAGGAGACATTTTCATTTTGAATCATCTTTTACTTGAACATTTAAGTGGGGTAAAAGGAGGTTTCCCCCTCGAAGAGGCTTATTATCTGAAATTATCTTTTTTTCAAGGCGTTGAGTACTTTTTCTGAGGTTTTTCTATGCTATATTGATATTGGGTTCTTAACAGGTATTGGTCCACTTCACTGCCACATTTCATTTGAGGATACCTCCATGTCACTACCACGTGTCCCAGTATGGTATGTCCATGAAAAGGGGGAAGAAACTTAGGATATGAAATAATATTAACAAATTAAATGTAGGGTTTTTGGAGTTACAGGAATGTAGAGGTAAAGGAGGTAGGTGAGAGGAAATAAAATGGTAAAAATGACTAAGTATGAGATGAAAAGGGGGAATGGGGAGTGCATATTATTCAATGTGGAAGTGAAGATGTGTGGACCTATGAACATGGATATGATGAAGAGTAAGGAGGTTTCCTTCGAAATGAGAAATATGGATAAGTATGAAAATGAGTGAAAAGTAAAAAGTGAATGCGAACCTATGGACTTACGAACCTGGAGACCCAAGAAAGAGTTGAAGGATGGTATGTAGATCCACATATGTATTTCCTGAATTTGGCTAAGTGTTGGAAGAGAAAAATATGGTAAGTGTTGGGAAGTATATAATGGACCTGGAGACCCAAGAAAGAGTTGAGGGATGGTATGTAGCTCCACATATTATTGCTTGAATTTGGATAAGTGTTGGAAGAGTAAAACATGGTAAGTGTTGGGGAAGTATATAATGGAGTTACGTGAAATATGGTATGTGAAAATAAGAAAATGGAAATGAAATACGAAATCTTGGAAAATAATAATGGAAAAATGGAAAAAAAAAATGTAAATGAATTACGAAAATGAACTAGAAAATGAAAATGAATTATGGGAAAATGGAAATGAAGTATGGAAATGAATGTAGAAATTGTGAAAATATAGAAAATGGAAAATGGAAATAGGATAAAAATGAAATAGGAAAAGTAAAATGGAAAATGGAAAATGAAGATGGATTATGGAAATAATGTGGAAATGAATTATGAAAATGACTAAGTGGTGGGTATTATGAAAATGAACTAAGTGGATAAAGAAAATCAAAATAGGCCTAAGTATGGAAATGGGTTAAGTATGGAGATGGTTAAATGTGGAAATGGTTAAGTATGGATATGGTTAAACATAGAAATGATTAAGTATGGGAAATAGTGAGGAGGGAGATTAGAGTGGAAAGAAGGAAAAATGGCTAAGTATGGGCATGGCCATTATGCAGGTCATGGAAGTGAGAGGGTCATTCTGTAGAATGCGAGACTCTGGACCTGTATACCTATATATGTATGGAGAGAGGGTGAGGAGTATTATCACTAAAAAATTGTTTGTCGCAATACAACCAATGGTTTAATACAATACCAACACAAGACATTAATAAACACACCTTAAACATTTACGAACTTGTTTAGCAAACAAAACTATGAAAATAGTCATTTAATTTTGTTGCAAATTTACCAAGGATTACTCGTGCACATCGCATGAGCCAACATGATGTTTAATGCACAAACTACATGGCCCACGCAATTGTCTCCACAAGAACCCACACGGATACAAAAACGATGCATTAATTCACTTGGTCGGGCCTCAACCACTTCTAGGTCAAAGTGTACCATGACAAGACCACAAGATCGACCCTAAATATTTCCTTGGGGCTTCTGAAAGGATGGGAAGTACCGTCAAAGGGATCACATTCACACTATGAGAAATCTAAGAAAAATCTTGCATTGGTCCTATAAAAACATGACCAATGTGTGTAAACAAAGAGAGGGAATCATTATATTGTTGCACTACCCATTTTCTCTTAGATAACCCATTCATTCTTGTGAGATCCCATTGAGCAATCACAACATTTGTTAAGCTTATCACCTCTTGAGAAACTTGACCGAGAAGTTCTTGACCATTGTTATATAGAAGAGTCAAGATCTATTTTGGGGGACTCAAGAGACCTCCCAAGGAGGAATAGGGGATCTATAGTCCCACTTTTCTCCTTTGATGTTCTCAATTCAAATATCACTTTCCATTTTTGTATTTAACTCTTGTGTTAATTTCATGCATCTTTTAGAATTTACATGCGATTAGTTTATTTTCATTTCTTGGTCATTTTCTTTGTTATTTACTATCTTATGGATTCACCAATATACTAATTATTAATATGGTGTCTTATTGGTCCAACAAGGCAGTTAAAGGACCTATTTTTTCTTACCCAAGTGACAAAAGGAACCCAACAGTTTGGCAACCATACTGGGGAAAAGGATCATATTCCTGCCCTTTTGGACTTCTATAGCTTGTACTCTCACTCTTGTGTGTTTACAGGGACCAAAACCAACTTAGACCACCCTTCAAACACTGCAGTTCAACCTCTATTTGAGAGGACTCATTTCAAATTTCCAACCCACCATTTCTCTGCGTGTTCCTGAGTTCAGGAAAAATAGACACGTTGACTGCGCAAAACCACATGGTTTTTTATGAGAAAACCCATGGAGACTACGTGACTATTGGGACCAAACCCACATAGATAAAACTACACAAACTGTGCAACTTTCAGACTCAAACCATCGTGAAAATACACAATTGTCAGACTCAAACCCGTGTGGACCCGCGCGACTGTGCAAAAAAATAAATAAAAAAAAAAGATTTATTTCCTGCTCTTTGTAAAAGTCACAAAATGTGGGTTTTGAGTTCTTTCTTGCATAGGAACTAAGTCACACAGAGACATATAAAAGGGTAAAAAGAACCACACTATCTTTTCTCTTATTTGTTTCCACATGGATGGCTTAGTCTAGCATCTGAATTTTAAACTAAATCTTTTCTTTTGCAAAATAAACATATTAATTTGGGACTAGGAGACTATTTTTCCAATCTTGGAGTATGATCTTTCCTTGCACCTTTATCTGATCTTGAAAAAAAAAGAAGAGAGATTGCATAAGAAATATCCATCTCCCTTTAAAATCAATCATTTTAGGAGAGGCCAATACCTCTTAGTTTGCTCATGTTTTGTAACTAAATCAATCATTTTAGGAGAGGCCAATACCTGTTTAGTGTTTTTTGTTTAAACATAATCTAAAAGTTTTGTAAGGGCCCATACATGCCCACATGTGCACAATCTTAGGAAAGTTTCAAGTTTTTAGGTCAAACAACCTAGGAAGTTTAAAGGATTTGTAAGGGCCCATACATGCCCACATGTATACAATCTAGGGATAGTTTCAAAGATTTCTTAGATTAGATAACATTCTAGGGAGATTAAAATCTCAAAAGTAAGGACCCACATGTCCACCATGCTAGTTTCCTAGGGATCTTTCAATTTTTGCAAGGATTGTTTTTTAAACTTAGTAAATTAGTGATAAAACAAGATTTGTAAAGGACCAAGCGATGTCCACATGTTAAAATTCAAAACACTAACTTATTGAAAATCTTCACTCACCATCACTTATTGCACACAAAATCACCATATATTCAAAATATTTGTACTAGATACTTGAAACCGTAGTATGCTCTTCTCCCTAAGCCCATAAAGCGATCTGGGAGGACCAGAAGGGATTAATTTGTTTAGTGTAAGCATTTTTTATCACACCACTTTTAAAAAATGAGGTTGGCCCATGACCCCAACCTCAAAACCTACTTTCACACCCTAAAAGAAACCATAAACAACACATTCTTAACCTCCACGGGAGGAACATAGAAAGAAACTTGTAGTCTAAGTTACAATTTTGGGGATAGGTATCCAAATAACTCCTCATTATATTTTTCTCATTGAAACTTAAAATTTTTCAAAATAGGGTACCAAAATCCTCCTAATCAAGAATTCCTACACCATAAGGCAGGGAGACACCTATGAAGGGTGGAAGGCCGAGGTCCAGTTTTTCTATGTGTGCTTCCTTGGATCACCCAACCCTTTGAAAGAATTCATCGTGTGACTGATTTATGAGGCTGGAAATCTAAATGTCATGCTTGATTGAGGTAATTTTGTGGCCAATACTAGGTTGTATCTACCCAGGTGGAAATTGTGGACTATAATCACACCTCAATCATATTTTGAACGACTGTTGGGAAATATCATTGGTCCTTTTGGGATATGCCCCCTTCACCCCTCATAATAAATTCTTATTCATACCTTCACTAGCTCCTCTTTCAATGGATTCATTCCCCACAGTTGAGTGCTTTTGGAAGGCCCAATGTTTTATGAGAGGAAGGACGATAGGTCTATTAGGACACATGCATTTTATTTTATTCCCCCATGAGGATAAAACCATCAACCATATTACATTGTTACTTGCTTTATGTATGATTTCCATAATTTAATTACATACATTTTTAAAATACGTTTTTGAAATAGTTTGTAGAACACTTGTTAATTTATTTCTTCTCACCTCCACTTGCACACATTCACATATATTCCAAAACTTTAGGGGAACCACAAAATTCCTGTTGGTCTCGACGTTTGAGAAAAAGCCTCCCAATTTTGGAGGGTGTCCCCAATTTGGATGATACATTAGCATAATCATCTCTCACACCAGTTAGTGCCAAAATAATAGGTTCATCCTTGCTTGTATCCACCTTTCTTGGCACCAATACTGAGAACAATTCACCTACTATTCCTCCACCACAAGGAGGTGGAGCCCAACCTTCTTCACAAGGTACAAACTCCCAACCATTTTCACAAGGAATGTATTATTAACCACATCATACCATGGATGGTACAACCCCATCCATGTCATACTTGGCATCCCTTAACATCCCATACTATACCAAATTGACGAACGATCCCATATTACACGACCCCACTTGGTCAAATATGTCCACCAAGTTTCCTTCTGATATCCCCAATTTCGAAGGCAAACCTAGACAAGACCCAACTATTCACATCATGTATTTTCACTTGTGGTGTTCTTCCAATAGAATTATGGAAGATTGCATTCATCTATGGCTATTCCAAAGAATGCTCAACAACCTCTTTGCTAAATGGTATGTGGAAAAAACATTTGGGTCCCACTCAACCTTTGAGTCTTTGGAAAAAGTCTTCTTATCTTTATTCTAACTACCAGTGTGCCACAACATCAGTTTGGAGATTCTATCTAAATTAAAACAAAATTTATCCATCCATATGGTCGATAATATTCACTAATGGTGAATAATAAGAAGTATTTGCAAGGCTAATACCACCCCACAACAAAGACTAGACTAGTTCCTCAAATCAATAATCCCTCTCCTCTCCAAAGATGTCACCACCACCTTCTGTTAAGAACCAAATATCAATATAGCATAGAAAAACTTCAGAAAAAGTACTCAATTCCTTGAAAAAGAGACAATTTCAGATAATAAGCCTCTTCGAGGGGGAAACCTCCTTTTACCCCACTTAAATGTTCAAGTACAAGATGATTCAAACTAAAAATGTCTCCTTGGTATATATAGGAGACTAGGAGGTATAATTACAACTAATGGCCTAAAACAGACATAAATAAAATAACATTACTAATATAATATGCCCCAATTAAGGGGTAATGAGCCAATATTAGGGCTTAACATTCCCCTCCCCTTGAGACAAGTGTTGTTTGCAACGCTTGAGTAACTCTGGATGCTTCTGTATAAAAGACTCATCTTCCCAAGTGGAATATTCAGCCATTAGTTTCCTCCATTTAATGGGATACTCTGAAATGGATCTATTCCCTAGCTGGCAAATTCTTGTGTCAATGATGGCTTTAGGCTCCAATATGATTTTTCCTTCCTCGTCAAGTTTTGGCAATATAGTTTGAACTGGGATCTTGTCGCCTATAACCTTATTTAATCATGAAACATGGAAAACTGGGTGTACTTGTGAAGATGTAGGCAACTCCAATTTGTATGCCATAGTACCAATATTTTGCAACACCTTATAAGGGCCATAGTACTTTGATGATAATTTATTATCCTTCTTGTATTGATTGAGGGACATCTATTTGTATGGTTGTAGTCTTGAAAACACCCAATCCCCTACTTCAAAACTTTTTTCACTACGATGTTGATCTGCTTGTTGTTTCATGTGATTATGTGCCATGGTCAGGTTGTCCTTTAAGATTTGGAGAATTTGTTCTTGATTCTCGATGTGATCTTCCACTGCTTGAACCTTAGATTTTTATTTTAGAGAAGAAGTGATTGAAGGAGGGTGGTATCCATAAAGTTCCATAAATGGTGTCATTTTTGTTGCAGTATGAAAGGAAGTGTTATACCACCATTCTGCCAAGGGTAACCATTTGAACCATTGTGTTTGTTTATCAGATACCAAACAACGAAGGTAGACTTACATACATTTGTTTACTTTCTCAGTTTGTCCATCAGATTGAGGATGATACGATGCGCTATGAGCCAATTGAGTACCCAAACAAGAAAATAATTCTGTCCAAAAATGTCCAGTGAAGATGGGATCTCTGTCACTTATAATATCTTTGAGATGCCATGTAGATTTTGAACTGTCTCCATGAATGTGGTGGAAACTATACTAGCTTTGAAGGGATGAGAGAGTGCAAAAAAGTGTGCGTACTTGGTCAATCTATCAACAATAACCATGATGACACTCTTTCCTTTATACTTTGGTAAACCTGTGATAAAATCCATGGAAACCTCCTCCCAACATTTACTTGGGATGGATAATGGTTGTAAAAGACCCGGGGTCTTAATTGTTTCCACCTTATTTTGTTGGCAAACCAAACATTCTGCCACAAACCTTTTAACATTAGTTTTAAGGCCATCCCAAAAAAATTCCTTCTTGACTCTATGGTAGGTTTTCAAAAATCCTGAGTGCCCTCCTACTGGAGAGGTGTGCAATTCCAATAGTACCTTTTGTTTGAGTTGGGAGTTCTTACATAAATATAGTAAACCTCATGGATAAAATCCCATGGAAACCTCCTCCCAACATTTACTGGGATGGATAATGGTTGTGCATCCTGGTCTTAATTACCTTAATCTTATTTTGTTGGCAAACCAAAACATTCTACCACAAACCTAATGTTCAAAGGTTTGTAGCAGAATGTTTTAAGGCCATCCCAAAAATTCCTTCGGTATGGCAGGATTTTTCAAAATCCCGAGTGCCCTCCCACCGGAGAGGTGCGAATTCCAATAGTACCTTTGTTTGAGTTGGGAGTTCTACATAAATATAAGCCATATTTGAAATGGCAAGTAGTTCATTTTTCCATGTAAAATGTATCTCCTGATGCAATCGTGGAATCAAATACAACCTTTTGGAATGAGAGTCCACACCTTTTCATCATTCTCCTTTTCCATTCATCCCTAGTTTCTATTATCCAATCAGGTTGGATTATCAGGATAGCACAGAGAAAGGCCCCCACATCTTCATCATTTCTTGAGAAGGCATCTCGCCAAACATTTTTTTTTTTATAGATGATTTAAAATCATAACCCAATATCTTATTTACCCATTTTTTGTTCTTTTTAAGATAATCTTTGTTCCAAGAAGTATTTAAGACTATCATGATCTCAGTTTTCTTTGACCTTGAAGTGCCTACCCATTAGGTAAGGATGCCATTTCTCAATGCATGTAGCATTGCCATAATTTCCCCTTCATAAAATGGGTTTGTGTATCCCTTTCCCTTGGAGTGGTTGACTTTCAAAAGCCGGGCCTTCCTTCTCACAGACATTAGACAACACTCAATTCCATTTCCCGAAAGGCACTCCATTCCACAATAAAGGTTTTTGTGAATTTGAAGGAAGTCAAGATAGAGCTTTGCACATCACCTTTAAGTTGTTCAAAAGCTTTAGTTTCCTCTGGAGTCCATGAAAATGCATCCTTCTTAGTTGGGTACGTTAAAGGTGCTACTATTCTTCCATATTTCCAAACAAACTTTCAGTAGTAACCTCCTCACAAACCCAAAAATTCTCTAGGATTCTTCAATGTTTTTGGAATTAGCTAGTCCATCATGGCCTTTAACATTGTTAGGGTCTACCTTGAAACCTTCATGATACAATATGACCCAAATACTCTACTCCTTTACTCCAAAGAAACATTTGATGAAGCTGGCATATAGTTGTTGTTCCTTAGTAGTTGTAGCACCTTGTCAACATGTCAAGACTGATCCTCCCAAGACTTTGCTATAGATTAGTATATCATCAATAAAAATACTAACACAAATTTTTGAAGGAAGGGCTTGAAACAAATTCATCAACCCTTGGAATGTGGAAGGTGTGTTTGTGAGGGTCCGGGGCATGACCAAAAATTCTATAATGGCCTTCATGAGTTCGTAATGTTGTTTTTGGGAGATCTTCTTCCTTCATTCTGATCCGATGATACCCTGAACTAAGATCCAATTTTTGAAATAGATTTCTCCACATGTAGTTCATCTTAACAATTCATATCAATGATGGAATGGGAACTTATTTTTAATAGTGATCTTCACATTCTATATTGACACATATGCCATGAGCCATCTTTCTTGAATACCATTACCACGGTGCATAGTAAGAACTTTTGCTAGGTCTAATATTGCTATCCTCTAACATTTCTTCAACCATACTCTCAATTTCACCCTTCTGTTTTAAGGTATCTCAGACATGGCCCATGTTAGGAGGAACACTCCCCGGTGAATTAGGGGTGAATTTCATGATCATGATTTCATAAGTGAAGACCTTTGGGAATATCTTCAAATACTTTGGAATGCTTATCAATGATCCTTTTGAGATCTTGAGGAATAGATGGCTGATGTTTGAACATTTAGTGAGCATATTGTGCAATAACTTTGATGCCCCTTTTTCAATAATTTGTCATTCCATTAGAGCTTATCACTTTACAGGGAAACCCAGTAAAGTGATACCTCTTAACTCAATTCTATTCTTTCCTTCCAATGAAAATTCTTACAAAAGTTCTTGAAAATCAAAAGCCACTGCTCCTAATGATTGAAACCATCGGATTCCTAGTACAACATCCAGACCACCCATGTATAGAAATCATTGAATATTCATTACATATTCCCATAGTAATATTGATGTTATTGCATTTTCATGAGAAATTGATAGTCCTCCATCCTGCAATCATTACTTGAAACTCAATCGATATTCTAAAGCAATTGAGAGCTTTTGATAATTTATAGTGAATGAAATTGCTGAGTACTTAATCAACTAGGACTATTACCATTTTCTTTTGATGTATCCTTCATCTTGAGGGTTTGAGGAGTGCTAATTCCATCCAATGCATTACATGATATCGTGGAGTCAACTCTTCTCGATGAAATTGCTTCCACGCTTTCATCTTGAGATGGTTCTGTTCTTGTTCTTCTTCCTCTCTACAATGTATGTAGAATAATTTATTCTCACCCACACTTATGTGCTCATCAGACTTACGGCCACAATTAAATAATAAACCTTTTTATTTCCCTCCAATTGTTGAGGTGTCAAACCCTTTGTAGGTTGAGGTAGTTTTAGAATAAGGGAGTATTTTTCTCTCTCTATAGATGTTAGGGATTTCGGGTCCTTCTAGTATCCATAGCCATATTTTTACTTTCAACATTTCACAATCTTTAAATGCATTCTCCAATGATTTTGGGTTCCCAAAGGTGAACTCCATGTTGAATTTTATCCCTTTAAAGTTCCTATGAATACATCAATCAAGTGCCTGAATATCAGCTTACCTTATATTCAATCTTGGAAGTTCTCAATGCTCCTGTCGTAATCAACCCTTTTGCTTGAGATTTATCAATTAGCTAAAGAAGGTATTGCTCCCTTAGAACTCATATAGTGTTATCATTTCTTCCATGAAAATTTGTCCAAGTGACAAGTGATATATGAAAACAAAGCCATCTATACCAAACAAATTGGATTAGTTTCTAAATATAGCAGCTAATTTGTACCTTTGGTGTATGTGCTACTATGTAGATCAAAAAATTGCTCCATCCTAAGTGCATCCATGTGATTGGGTCCTTGCCATCAAACTTCATATCGACCTTAGGAAAGTGATTGGTCCTCAACCCAAAGTTGGAGCTCCATTCTTGATTCACCTTCCTTGTGTCCCTGCCATGAATTCCTTAAGGGATGCGTTTTCACTTTCAGGTGTCTCTCTATTACAAATTTTTTCAAAACTTCCATGATCTTTTAAACCATCCATCTCTTGCCTCCAAGTTAGCTCTCCATATCTTGTAGTTCATATTTTATTACTATCTTCTTTGTTAATCATTTATGTTCCTACACATTTCTTCACCTTTCATCAAGAGTCCAAGTAGGGATTGTCCTGGAGGTTCATTTTGCGTGGTTCCCTTTTGGGTGGGTATGTCAGCTGGCATCGCTTTTGAACCTGATTTTGAGGTGGTTCTGCTAGACAGCCTTTCTATTGTATCTCCCAAGTTTTGTCTCTTCCGGTACAAAAATTTCTTTGTGTATTTCTAAGGATATTTCTTCTCTCAGAATGCCACAGTCCATCAAAATTGATGTGCCAAGTGTAGCATTTAAGGTGCAACTTCACAACTCTGCCGACATTTTCCTCTTCCTGTGAGATCTCAATTGTATAGCGGGCCCTGTAGAAAATGATTGACATAAAATTCTAAAACTCAAACCAAAAATACTAGGCAACTCCATTCATGATCCAAATGAAACGGGTCCCACTCAATTTGGATACTCTAGGAAGCAGTTATGATTGTTTTAATTCGAACACCTTCTTTGAGACTAGTCGATACCCTATCTTATTATTAGTAAGTATATACAAATCACATGACCCTAAAAGCTTAAATTCTACTTGACAAAACTCCTACTAATTTCTATGAATATCCTCTGAGGGTCCTAATCATTACATTAAAAATTTTATAGCAAAATTCCAAGAATGACTTAGTTCAATATGATTCCGTAACCCTATCTTGTACAGATTGTATCTTTGAAAGTATAAGGCCTCGTGAGAGTCGGAATTTGAACCCAATGTACCTTTGTCCGCCTACTAAATATCCTCCAATATGTTCTTTCTAAAATATTTTATAAAAACAATTTATATCTAAAAATACCAAGGTGTCTCGATAGCAAGAAACCCAAGACCTTTGAGCTCGATTCCTTATGTTAAGAACCAACATCAATATAGCATAGAAAACCTCTAAAAGTACTCAATGCCTTGAAAAAAATAGATAATTTCGTATAATAAGCCTCGAGGGGGCAGCAACCTCCTTTACCCCAATTTAAAATGTTCAAGTACAAGATGATTTCTCCAAAATGAAAATGTTTCTTGGTATATATAGGGACTAGGAGGTATAATTACAACTAATTTCCTAAAGCTTCCATATAGATAAATAACATTACTAATATAATATGCCCTAATTAAGGGTAATGATCCAATATTAGGGATTAACACCTTTCCCTCAAATCAAGATGAGATACCATAAATTCAAGCAGTTTTCTCCAATAGTTTGACTTGATTTAGCTTCTCAATTAAGCCACACTTTTATACACATTACCCGATGTTCCCTCACCAGGCCTAAAAGACAACCTCGAACATCACATAAGTTGTCACGGTTGATCGAGTCCATGACCCGTACTCACCTGCATGCTCAACCGATACCCATTTTTGGGTCCACTCATTACCAACCACCATATGGAAAAAACCCATATTATCCTTCTCCACCACTTCAACCATCTTGCACACCTTAATGGAATCAAATGTACCTACACCCCCCACCAACCCAATGCATGTACCACACCCAGGCCAATCGTCAAACACATCTTATAATAATGACAATAGTGGGGGGTTCTCTGCTTCATATAATTAGTATGGAAATCCACAAGGTAACCCATACTAACCCTTCTCTAGTCCTCCCCTCAACCCATTTCCCCACCACATGAACAACACCAAGCATGAGTAAATTTTATTCAACTCTCCCCTCTTCAACAAGTTCAAGCTTTCAAACAATTAAACATAGCCAACCCAAATTATCCATCGAACAATAACAGGAAAAAAAGGAAAGAATAAGAATAACAAAAATCCTGGTCAAGACAGGAATCAACCACCACAGCACACACCCACTGGTGGCAACCCGAACAAAGGGAACCAAAACCCCAAGGGGGAAATAACAATGGCCAACCAAGACAAGGGAGAAACAACAATCTTTGAGCCAACTTCCCTTGCACATTATGAAATGAGTACACAGTACCTACTCACTATCCCTTAAATTGTTGAGTACAAATGGATACAAGTTTCAATGAATACCCAATGACCCCCCTGCACCACAAGAGCCCATGCAAATACCCCAAAACTATTTGCAACCTCAAACACCAACAATTCTCCAAAACCCGATTCCCCATCAGGGAGTTATTAAAACCCAATATGCACCCACTACTCCATCAGGTGAGGTTCCATGTATCTTGACATCATTTGTTACCCCTCACATGTGTAACCCCCCGTCACACCCAGTCTACTTCACGACCGAGTCTTAGTCATATAGACTTGGGAGAACCCCTTCCACCTCTAGTACCACAATGTCCACTAGACCTTATCCTTGTAAGGAAAATGGAAGTGTATACCCACATCCATCATGGGCCATCACCCTTGATTGGGATAAACTTATCCAATCATGACTTCCTTCTTCTATCCCATTTCAAATACGATTCATCGTTAAAAAATTTATAGTTTATTGGTGTATTATAAATGATGGGAAATCCTCATGTATTATGTCCTCATCAACTTGGAAACAATTTTGTTCCCCTACTCTTACCCCATAGATGATTGAGTTAAGATCCTTTGATGGTAGACTCTATTCACCCTTATGAGCCTTACTTAATCTCCCCATTTATTTAGGTGGTAAGACAATTTTTATCAATGATGTTGTCATGAATGGTTTAGTGGATTAAAATATTATCCTAGGCCATGATTTCATCTATGCCATGAATTATATGGTGTATTCATTCTTTTGAGTCATGATACTCCCACATGAGAGACTCATCATCAT
Organism: Picea sitchensis; assembly: GCA_010110895.2. Lineage (NCBI taxonomy): Eukaryota > Viridiplantae > Streptophyta > Pinopsida > Pinales > Pinaceae > Picea > Picea sitchensis. The sequence goes on from SNQJ01S0096008.1 coordinate 13,653, forward strand.
AATCAATCAACTCTCCTACACTGATCCCCCCCCACAGGATTCTCATAATAGAACTTCACATCATGTTGCTCACATTAAGTCCATGCACTAACTATACACTGCCACTAGTCGTGCAACATCCACTCCCCTTAAAAATGATCCCATGACTCTAGAACCACCTCATCACCACTTTAGCTTGGAGACTGGGTGGATTCATTCATCCTTGGGAGAATCCATGCATATTTCTACCCCCAATCTAAAAAGAATCCATGATATCTCAACTACACTCTTCCCAGAGGGCGAAGAATTATTTAAGGCTACTACTTCATTCAATGGTCTTAGTGATAACTTCCATATAGGTTCTTCTATTCATTGTTGGCAGGGTCCTAACAATTCAATTGGTGCACCATATAATATTATCTCCCTTGATAAGGTCATTTCTCCCTCTCAAATAGGATAATCTCTTATCACTGATAGGGATATCATGGACTCCAGTTCCATGATGACTAATCATACCCATATAAGATATGTTTCCACACAGTTTAAAGTCCCAAACCCCCCAATAGATATTACAAAAAACAATGGATCTTATTCACTATTTTAGATCCTCTTTTATGAATGTACAACCTTAAAATTCCTATTGTTATACCTTTGGTCCATCATCTTGGGTATTTGGAAACAACCATTTCCCTAATCCACATATGATAATATAGGAGGAAGTACCACTTCCCACCTTGGTTTCATAAGACCTAACTCTTGACACAACACCAACCAACAATATACCCTTTGTAGGGACCCTTATACCACCACATTGTGTCCAGTTCCCCAAGACATCATGTTATTACAAGCCACATGGCCTAATCAGAATGATCCAACAATGTAGTTTCATCACTTCTTGTTGTGAGGCCCCCTTAGCCTTCATCATTTTTAGTTACCCCCACAAGGGCAACAAAACCTCCTTCAAGGAGTGCCTTTTCTAGGAACCCCTTGTTGTAGGCCTCCTTTAGGGAGTGTCTTATTCGGGAAACCATGGTTCTCTAGCCTCCTTCAGGGAGTGCCTTTTCCAAGAACCCATTTCTCCATGGCCTCCCTCAAAGAGTGCCTTGTTTGGGAACCCATGGTTCCCTTTCCTCCTTCAAGGAGTTCCTTTTTTAGGAACCCATTTTTCTATGGCCTTCCTTAGGGAGTTCCTTGTTTAGAAACCTAAGGTTCTCTAGCCTCCTTTAGGGAGTGCCTTTTCTAGGAACCCATTGTTTTGTGGCATCCCTTAGGGAGTGCCTTGTTCGAGAACCCATGGTTCGTTGGCCTCCTTCAAGGAGTTCCTTTTCCAGGAACCCATTTTTATGTGGCCTCCCTTAGGGAGTGCCTTGTTCGGGAACCCATGGTTCCTTGGCCTCCTTTAGGGAGTGCCTTTTTCTACGAACCCATTGTTCCATGGCCTCCCTTATGGATTTCCTTATCTAGGAACCCATGGTTCTCTAACCTCCTTCAAGGAGTTCCTTTTCCAAGAATCCATTGTTCTGTGGCCTTCCTTAGGGAGTGCCTTGTTTGGGAACCCAAGGTTCCCTGACCTCCTCCAAGGAGTGACTTTTTCAGGAACCCATTGTTCTTGGGCCTCCCTTAGGGATTGCCTTGTTCAGTAACCTATGGTTCCATAGCCTCTTTCAGAGTGTGCCTTTTCCAGGAACCCATTATTCCATGGCCTCCCTTAGGGAGTTCCTTGTTTGGGAACCCATGGTTCCCTAGACTCCTTCAGGGAGTTCCTTTCTCAGGAAAATTGTTCCTTGGCCTCCCTTAGGGAGTGCCTTGTTTAGGAACCCATGGTTCCTTGGCCTCCTCTAGGGAGTGCTTTTTCCAGGAACCTATGGTTCCCTAACCTCTTTCGTGGGGTGACTTTTCTAGGAACTCATATTTCTGTGGCCTCCCTTATGGACTGCCTTTTTTGGGAACCCATGGTTCCATGGCCTTCTTCAGGGAGTTAATTTTCTAGGAAGCCATCGTTTCCTGACCTACTTTAGGGAGTGCCTTTTTCAAGAACCCATCATTTTATTGTCTCCCTTAGGGATTAGTTCCTTGTTCTAGAACCCATGGTTCCCTATCCTCCTTTAGGGAGTGCCTTTTCCAGGAACTCATTGTTTTGTGTTCCCCCTTAGGAAGTGCCTTGTTTGGGAACCCATGGTTCCATGGCCTCCTTTAGGGAGTGCCTTTTTCTCAGAACTCATCATTCCCTAGCCTCCTTTAGGGAGTACCTTTTCTAGGAACTCATTATTCCTTGTCCTCCTTCAAGGAACACCGCAAATGTTCATCCAGGGAACATTTTTCTCGCCAATGTTAAAAACACAAGTACACATGCTCACTATAATTTTTATCAAATAGTTGTTATATGTTCTTTATCATCAAATATTTTTCACATTGGGTATTCAGTTTTTGTGTGCAGGTACTTGTTACAAAAACATACAACCCATTCAATATTGGCCATCCCATGGCTCCTCCAGGTATATGTTCAACATTGGCATGCACTCACATGCTCTACAAACAATTGCATATCCAAGTCATTCCCCTCAAAATTTACCCTTAGGATCCCATCCTCCGGCTCTACAGCACCATAACCTCTATTCCATTCAGGTACTATCACCCGGTAGCATTATCACCTCCATGATTTTTCCCACAAATATTTTCCCCTTGGAAAATCGAAACTCTTGTTGTTCTATCCCTTAGGATCAAGAGTTCGGGTAGTGTTACGTCAAAGAGAAAGAACCTCATACTTCTTTCTCATCATCATGCTAACCTTCCCATTACAAAATCCCAACTTATATTTTGTTGGTTACATTAGATGAACCTCCACATTATCATTCACCCTCCCTTCCATCCAACATTAATTTCCCATATGCAAGTAAATCCTCCATTCATATACCTGGTACAAAAACCTACCAACGAGGCCCCCACCCTTCATTAGTTACATCCCACTACTTGTGCCCCAAGAAAGCTAAGCCATAACTCCCTGGGGAACCTGTTTCTATACGTGTATTATTAACCTAATTATTTTTTATTCATTTGGTAATTGTATAAAGTATCTTTCAATTTTCAGCAAGTACAATAGTTTTTTGTCATCACAACCGATGGAATTTTTCATTGGCACAATGAAACCCATGCCGCCCTTAGTTGCGGCATCCCCCATTCATCATCATATTTGAAACTTATCCTTAATGTTGGCGATGGAAGTCACTCCTGGATTGCATCAGAAGCAGATCCTGATGCTCATCATTTTTATGTCAAGGTAGTTTTTAATGGGTGATCAAATGGATAGAGACTCAGGAAGATATCACTCAAACTCAGGGACTAGGTCCGACATGCGAGGAAAAAAGGAGGTCTTCATCTAACTTCAGTTAGTGGGTTGATTGAAATATGAACAGTTGGAAGACTTTATAAGAAGAGTCAAAAAACTACTTCAGGCAATAGGCCTTTCAGTAATTTGTAGAAGAAAAACTATGAATGCGAGATCCTCTGGTTCAGAGCTTCGAGGAACTGAGAGGGGGGACTTGACTGGATTCTTCAATTCCAAGTCGTTCAGCGCTAAGAAAATCACAGGGACCGATTAGAAACAGTGCAACTGTTACAGTGATCAAACTCTACATCATCCTATAACAGTTACCGCTCGACTGGATTCTCCAATTCCGAGCCGTTCTAATACAGTGTAGACAAAGATGTGAAAGAAAAACTAACATTCATCAGACAAGAAGTCTCAAGAGTCCAAACATAACCAGGAAAACAATGCTTCATTAAAGTTTACCACCGGGAGCCTTGCTCAACCATCGATTCTTTACAAAATGGCGAAAATGCCTACATATACTCAAAAACAACGACAACAGCAAAAACAAAACGCTGTGTTAAAAACATTGCGTCTGCATGTCTTCTGACAACCTGCCCATGCAGACTCAGGATGATCATGTGCCTATGACAGATGCTACCTTAACTTCACATGGCCTTTGCAGGGGAGGTAGCCGAAACATTAAAGGCCAAAATGGCGTGTGCAGACTTCTCTGTCTAATCGAGGACTTCAACATGGCTTCTTTGGATAATCAGTACACAGAACTCCTTCGAACAGACCTCTTGCCAGACCCTCCATATCTCGTATTCAATGAATGAAAGGAGGTTTCAACCATCCGTTTTTGCCTTCATTTACTCCAAGCGGAAACCAGGAGCGAAATCAGATCAGATGGCACATGGAGATCGCGATAATTCTTTCAGCGACTAAACTCAATGCCTTTAACACCTTTTTACACAGTTCCTTTATTTTCTATGTGACCATGGGCTATGACCCTGCTTTTATTTCCATAGGGGCTTTCGGCATTCGCAAATAGGAAGGAGTTGATCCTTGCTTTTTGAAATCGCGATGAGCGAAACACCGAGCCGGCTTAATCTGGGGCCACGCATCCCTCTCAGATATGACGGTCCTAACTCACTCAGTGATATTGTGGGCCTGAGTCATGGACGCTCCCATCACCTCACACATCGGGAAAATGACGGAGATGCTCCTTGCGGTTTGGGGTCGCGATGGACGAAATGCCGAGATGGCTCAATTGGCCACCAGGTGTCCCCTTTGGATGGACGACTGAGGCTTCTCCTCGATATTGTGGGCCTGCCTTTGGTCACTTTGGATGTTTTGGGGTTCGGGGTTTCAAAATATACAACGACATAAAAACTTCACCCTTTGAACTCACGACTGCCGAAAAGCTGATGTGACTAGATCTTGCGCCACGTGTCCCTTGGATGGACGACTGTTATTCTTCCCTGTATACAATATGGGTGCGATCTATTTGCACTAATATTAGTGCAACTCTACTATACATGATTTCCCACTGACCACCGATCTGCTCTTATGAAAGGATCTGGACCGTCGTCAATATAATTTCGCTTGCTTACTGGCTGGAAGCTTGAAACGAGATTTTTCCATGTTGCGCTTGGGTGCTCCTCGTACAACTTGCAGACCTGAATACTCTTGTGCCTAGGACAAGAAATGTCGCTAACATTAGGCTCCATGGGGGATAGAGTCATCCTTGTGATGCTCTAAGAACTCATTCCATAGCTTCAGTGCCTTGCTATTGGGCTATGGAGTCATGCTCAAAATATCCCGTTGCTGAAAATACAGGCCGAAAAATAAAAGTAACAAAATAAAGCTACATGCTCAAAGGAGCTTATTTATATACAGTCCTAATGCTAATAAAATATTTTACATGGGCTAGGTGAAAGAAAACTTCCACCATATACATTCAAGCAACTTCCTGGATAGAAGCTCCTTCCTTCTATCGATGATCACCAGCAGATAGTGTAACCGTGATAGCAGAACGACTACACTCTTCAACTTCTCCTCACAGGGTGAAGTTGATATGGAATAGGGCGGCTCCAAGGCATAAAGGACATGCCACTCCATGTATTCACTGACAGGGTCATAGAATGAGTGGCGAATTTCGGAAAATTTGTGACAGGCAGCCTCCTCTACTACAGAGTTGCTCACATGTGGTTGAATATCTTTGATAAGCACAGGTGAGTGGACAACTGACGCAGGCTCACTGATCTCAGGCGGTAGCTACTCATTGACTGGCTCTGGAATGAAATATGTGCTCAGTTGTTCCTCTGGTTCCTTTTCCTCTTCTTGGCTCTCCCCCGGGTCAGATTCTTATTCATCATAAATAGGGACCATGGGGTGGTTCTACTTGCTTACTGGCTCTTTAGTATTTTTATAGTGATCAAATGTAGGATAATCTTGCTGCTCATCATCACTATAATATAAATAAAAAAGGAGTTGTCCTTTGTTGATATGACCCTCCTCCAGAACAGTGATCCCATCGAAAATTTCCATTTCAGGGACAGTGGGACCTGCTGCTTCTGTCTTCTCATACATAATCCTTTTCTCTTTAATCACAGGTAAAAATATATCTTGAGAAACCCCCTGGGGGAAAAGAGAAGAAACCTCTTCCACAACTAACACCTCTTTTAAAAAGAGGGGGTCTTCTTCATCATGAGCAGAGCTGCTAGGAACATCTGCTTCAACCCGATATCCAAGTGAGTCATCTACCATGTACCACATTTTCTCTATAAACTCACAATTTCCACAAGAGGCATGTTGATCGTTATGAACATCTAAAAGAACAGGTGCATCTGAAATAATGTCAGATGCTTCCGTTCTAGGGCTAACACAATTAATATCATTCAAAACCTCCATATTTTCCTGGCAAATGCTTTCCTCCACAGAAAAATATTCATCATGGACCTGGTCTTCAGGGCCAACAGAAGCTTCATGAAGCAAAGAAAACTCCTCATAACAGTTTTCAAACAAACAATCAGCTGGATACTAGTCTTTACAAAATGAATTGAAAACTGTATGAAAACATGTTAAAGAGAGGATGCTTGCAGCAAGAAGAGATCGACACCACTCAAGATCAACTTCCTTCAATGAATACCTGAAGAGCTTAATCCAGACATCCTCATGCGTGATATTGTGTCGGTGAATAGCCTCATGGAAGTCTAGTAAATTCTTAGTTGGTTCCTCCCAACTTGTTGCATGAAATTTAGGGAGGAAATCTTCCCATTGGTCTCTATCAGGAAGTGCATTAAGAAACCCAACTATCTGGGAAAAGTCACAGAAAGCAAACCTTTGAGCCATAATTTTCTCCATATCGAAACAGTGGAGTCACCAATTGATCCTCCAATCATGGAGTCGCCAGGTGAAAGATGCACAGTTTCAAATATGTCTGGCCCTTGTTCACCATCAAAGGCTAGATATTAACGTTGTCGTTACCCTAGGAAGCTTCTCAGGCTGAGAAAGCAGCTGCTGAAACCTTCTCGAGAAATCTCCTTAGGGTCATCTTTCAGGTGTGCTAACAGTAGTCACAGCTAAAACAGTGATGTGGAAACAATGGAGTCACCACAGTGGAGTCGCCAGGTGCACAACAATAATCTTTAAGGGCTTTGATGTCTGATGCACCTTCAGAATCAGAGGCTCAATGTCGTTTTGCCCAGGGAAAATCTTCAACTTCGTCCTCGGCAATGGCGCCATAAATTTTGGCGACAGAAGTCACTCCTGGATTGCATCAGAAGCATAGCCCGACGCCCATCTGTTTTATGTCATGATAGTTTTTAATGGGTGATCAAATGGATAGAGACTCGGGAAGATATCACTCAAACTCAGGGACTGGGTCCGACATGCGAGGAACAAAGGAGGTCTTCATCTAACTTCAGTCAGTGGGTTGATTGAAAGATGAACAATTGGAAGACTTGATAAGAAGAGTGAACAAACTACTTTAGGCAACAAGCCTTTCAGTAATTTGTAGAAGAAAAAATCTGAATGTGAGATCCTCTGGTTCAGAGCTTTGAGGAACTGAGAGGGGGGACTTGAATGGATTCTCCAATTCCAAGTCGTTCAACGCTAAGAAAATCACAGGGCCCGATTAGAAACAGTGCAACTGTTACAGTGATCAAACTCTACATCATCCTATAATAGTTACCGCTCGACTAGATTCTCCAATTCCGAGCCGTTCTAATACAGTGTAGACAAAGACGTGAAAGAAAAACTAACATTCATCAGACAAGAAGTCTCAAGAGTCCAGACATAACTAGGAAAACAATGCTTCATTAAAGTTTACCACCGGGAGCCTTGCTCAACCATCGATGCTTTACAAAATGGCGAAAATGCCTACATATACTCAAAAACAACCACAATAGCAAAAACAAGACACTTCATTAAAAACATTGCGTCTACATGTCTTATGACAGCCTGCCCATGCAGACTCAGGATGATCATGCGCCTATGACAGATGCTACCTTAACTTCGCATGGCCTTTGCAAGGGAGGTAGCCGAAACATTAAAGGCCAAAATGGCGTGTGCAGACTTCTCTGTATAATCAAGGACTTCAGCATGGCTTCTTTGGATAATCAGTACACATAACTCCTTTGAATAGACCACTTTCCAGACCCTCCATATCTCATATTCAATGAATGAAAGGAGGTTTCAACCATCTTTTTTTGCCTTCATTTACTCCAAGCGGAAACCAGGAGAGAAATCAGATCAGATGGAGCATGGAGATCGCGATAATTATTTCGGCGACTAGACTCGACGCCTTTGGCCCCTTTTTGCACAACTCCTTTCTTTTCTAAGTGACCACGGGCTATGACCCTACTTTTATTTCCATAGGGGCTTTCGGCGTTCGCGAATAGGAAGGAGCTGATCCTTTCTTTTTGAAATCGCGATGAGCGAAACGCCAAGCTGGCTTAATATGGTGCCACGCATCCCTCTCAGATATGACGGTCCTGACTCACTCGGTGATATTGTGGGCCCGAGTCATGGATGCTCCCGTCACCTCGTGTATCGGGAAAATGATGGAGCTGCTCCTTGCGGTTTGGGGTCGCGATGGACGAAATGCCGAGATGGCTCAATTGGCCGCTAGGTGTCCCCTTTGGATGGACACTGAGGTTGCTCCTCGATATTGTGGTCCCGCCTTTGGGTGATTTCGGTGTTTCGGGGTTTGAGGTTTTTAAATGTACAATGACATAAAAACTTCACCCTTTGAACTCGCGACTGCCGAAAAGCTGACGTGACTAGATCACTTGCCATGCGTCCGATGGATGGACGACTGCTATTCTTCCCTGTATACAATATAGGCGTGATCTGTTTGCGCTAATATCGGCGCAACTCTACTATCCGCGATTTCCCGCTGACCATCGATCTGCTCTTATGAAAGGATCTGGACCGTCGTCAATATAATTTCGATCGTTTACTGGCTGGAATCTTGAAACGAGATTTTTCCATGCTGCACTTGGGTGCTCCTCGTACAACTTGCAGACCCGAATACTCTTGTGCCTAGGACAATAAATGTCGCTAACACTTAACATGGACAAAATCATGACTATCATAGACATTCATGTCCCAAATCTCTATATTTTGACCTATATTAAACCTCCTTGCAGTCTCACCCATTACGCATAGTTTACCCAATATCTAGTCGTCCCATGACTCAAGATCATGTTTTATGGTTGTCTCCATCCATCAACCTCCCTCAACCAATGGAAGTTCTTGAATTCCATATATTCCAAACATCATTCATTATTACCAGCTCATTCACCTTCACCCCCACACAGTTCTTTACACCACTTTGATCAATCGATGTCAAGACACCCTTCATTTCCTACAATCATGCCTCCCTACCTATCGACATCAACACACATTTCAAGGAAGGTGGCATTATATTGGCTCCCATTCCACTATTATTGATTAGTCTCATATGACACAAAAATAGTCCTCCTTACTTTCTAATGTCGTTGACACCCATAACATTCGACCTCAACAAAGTTTCATGTTATAGTGGTTCTTATTATGGGACCGTTGCAGTTTTCAGTAACATCCAAATACCTATGAGTATTGATAGGCCATCAATTCCTCCAAGTTATTCATTCCTCGATTTAGTTCCAATTTTGTCATCAAAATCGACATCTACCATTTCTGACACCCTTGACGACACTGCAGAAATCCACTTTGTCAATAGTTTCAACTACCATTATAACTTTATGATTTCATGACACACAAATGGGGCATGCCTATCTTGTTTGTATAAACATTTTATTTTTTGGAGAATATTTGGTCCACATATTCATCCCCTCTCCCTCCAATGGATCAATTTCATAGTTTCTCAATAAAAAGTCTCTCACTCTTATACACAATGGCATCATCACTAAAAGAAAAAATGATGTATTTCAGCTATACATATGCTCCTAACATCACACATCAAGGGGCATATATTATCACCAAAATATTTCTCATCACAATACAAGAAACAGTTGAAGACAATACCAGCACAATACATTAATCAACACACCTCAAGCATTTACAAAACCTGTTTAGAAAGAAAAAATATGCAAATAGTCATTGAATTTCAACGCAAATTTACCAAGGATTACTTTCATACATCGCATGATCCAACACAACATTGAATGCAAAAACTACATGACCCATGTGACTGTCACTACAAGAACTCGTGCAGATGTGGAAATGACACATTAATGCACTTGGTCAATCCTAAACCACTTCTAGGTCAAAGTGTATCATGCCAAGACCACAAGATCAACCCAAAATATTTCCTTGGGTCTATTCAAAGGATGGGAAGCACCTTCAAATGGATCCCCTTCAAACTATGAGCAACCTAAGAAAAATATTGCATTGGTCCTATAAATACATGACCAAGGTTTGTAAACAAAGAGACAAATTTTGAGTATTGTTATGTTGTTCAATTTGTCTTAGAGAAGCCATATTGCTCCTAGAAATCTTTGAGCATTCATAGCAAGTGTTTCACCTCTCTCTTCTTGAGAAGTTCAACAATCAAGTCTTCACCATTGTATTTCCATTTTTATCCATTGTTAGAAGAAAGAGAAATTTGTATTTGGGGGATTCAAGATCCCTCCCACGGAGGAAGAGGTGACTCATAATTTCCCATACTTCCCCTAGGTGTTATCATTTATAAGATCAGTCTCATTTGGTAGCTATTTATTGTGTCTCTTTCATGCATCCATTTGAGTTTTTACATGCTTAGTTTAGTTTTGTTTCCTTGTTGTTTATTTCTTGTTTTATTTTTAGTTGAGAAACTAATAAACTAACCAAATTGTTTTGTTGTCTTTCTGTCCTAACTTGGTAGTTAAGGGTCCTCATTTTTCTCCCCTAATGACCAAATGAGCCCAAAAAGGAGGTCTGCACCAAAACAAGAAATATGACTAAGGGAAATGGGGTGAGTGATCGTGCAAAGAACATGAGACTAAGTATGGCATTAAGAACCAAGATAATGATACTAAGTGCGGTTCCAAGAATCTAATCGAGGTTCCAAGAAAATCGTAGTTTCGATAAAAATTAACTATGTTGCACATGGAAAAGTGATTTATGGGTGATTGAACAAAAACCTGTATATCTTGAGCATACAGACTCATATTTTTAACCTGTAAAATGAATGATGAAGATGAAACTGAGGGATATGCTATGAACTAATAATCTTTCAAAATTTCATTCTTATGATATGGAAGTTTTATTATTATTCCAAGAGAGGGAAATATAGGTGATCAAAAGTTTTGATCAACATGTGGGTAGAATTATATTTTCCATACTTTCCATCAAACTTAGGTATGTCTTATGGTAATTTTGTAGGAATAATTAGCCAATATGGTTTTTGTTGAATGGGGTCATTTTTCAACCAAGATAAATATGGTAAGTTCAAGGTACCCAATAATGGTAATCAAGGGTTGAAAAATGTATTATGATGGACAGATGATGAACCTTGTGGTCTTGATGAAATCATATATCTCCCCACACCACTACTCTCGAGAAGATTACTACCCCTGGTAACAATAGGAAATCTAGATAATGGGCCAAACCTATGATTAAGGCTCCAACAAAATGGAAAACCTTCA
>SNQJ01S0096009.1:4400-24466 GCA_010110895.2 Picea sitchensis
TAATATATTAGAATATTAGAATATTACAATTGTATACCATATTACAACGTAATATGGTAATCCCATATTACATTGTAATATGACATTACCATATTACATTGTAATATGGCATTACCATATTACATTGTAATATGGTAATACCATATATTGTGTAAAAAAAATTTAAAAAACTTAAAGTCTTCGTCGCAATATCAACGATAGTTCGTCGGAAACAAATTTTTATGTTGAACAACCGTGTCAATAGGGATGAAAGTTCGTCGCAATTTTCCACGGTTTTTCGTTGTACATACAACATCTACGTTGTAAGTTTGGTCTTGAGATACATTTTCGTCGCTATTGCCACAGATTGTCGTTGGAAGTTGCCACGGTTTTGCGTCGCACATACACCATCTATGTCGTAAGTTTGGTCTTGAGATACATTTTTTTTGCTATTGCCACGGATTTTCGTTGCAAGTTGCCACGGTTTTGCGTCGCACATACAACATCTGCATCGTAATTTTCTAGCTTGGCATAATTTTTTGTTGTAATTGCGATGAAGTTTCGTCGTAATTGCCACGATTGTTCGTTGTAATTGCGATGAAGTTTCATCGTAGTTGCGATGATGCATAGGGTTAACCGATATTGATGGTGATGACACGTGGAGAGATAATTTAGTCGATGTTTCCACGCACACCTGGATCATGGATATAACGATGAAGTTATAACGACGAAAAAAAGTCACAGATTTCGTGGAAATTGCGACGGATAAGTGTGGCAATATCAACGAAAAACCGTCACAAATTTGGTCATATGTACTAGTGATAAATCAACTATGTCCCATATAACTCAACAAATCGCTAACCATTAGCTTATTGCTAGGTTTAAATAATGACCATTAAAATTCAATGCATGTAGAGTAGCATAGTTTATATTCTTCCCTTTGCATTTGTTGCATTTCTTTCATTTCTTTCCAATTGCTTGTATATGTTGTTGCTAATATGTTTATTAGGCAAGTCTCCCAGTAATAGATCCCAATAATAGATAACAGTGATAACATAGGCCGTTGTGAAATAAAACTTTAGCCTAGAGCAGCAGAAAAACACAGAACATGCCTTCTCCATCGCCAATAAACCAAGATTATATCACCATGTAATCAATGTCGAATAGTATCACAACATCAAATAGGAACCAGACCTGATCTTAAATCTACAAGGGAGTCCCACCTACTAGTATTATTAACTTTTGTAATAATAAGCTTTAACAACACTTTGCGGGCAAAACTTCGTTGCAATTTTAATCGTCAACAAACTTGAGTGGGTATTTGAGTCGATCTGATGACCGGGATGGCTTCTCCTCCCGTTAAATGAATCACATCCATCTCCGTTGTCAGATTCTTAAGTCATCTACGGTTCTTGTTACTCCGATAGTTCGGATAAATTGACTATCGTGAAATTTGACATCTCAGAGCTTTGAGCTCTCGAGGTTCCAAAACCTTCATGAGCTAAATCCTTTAGCACAGGGTTCCTAGACCCATGTCACATGGAACTTCAGATGACTCTTGGGATATTAACCCTACTCTTAGTCGGGTTTTTGGTTAAGGACTTAGGTGTGATTTCAAAGCCTCTTAGACTACTGGTATGAAGGGAATGCCTCCCTAACTCGCAGAACTTTAAGCTCTGAAACAGGGCAAGGTAAACTCGTGAGGTTACCGAGACAGTAGCAGTGCCAAGAGGCTTTCTCCGACTCTGGGACTATGATGTAATTTCCTGGGGAGAAATGCCTTCGAGGGATTAAACTAGAGCATATGGAAAATCAAGCAGAAGCATAAGTTCTCAAGGGAACAAACACATACTCACAACTTAACCATTTCAATGCAGAAAACATTTGTAGACACATAAATATACGCATGCATCCATTATTTCCAATTCATAGCACAAGGCATGAAAAAACTTATCAGAACCATAAGGCATGATGCTACTACTGAAAGGGGTGCTCGTTTCCACCCAACCATAGGCTCAGTCACTCCTAATGTATTTACCACTAGCCACCCCCGATCCTAGACCACGATGCTTTGAGATTCAATCTCTTTCTTCCAGGTCAACAAAAGTTAGGGATGAAGTTTACTCTCATTCTCTGAATACAGAAATAGATAGGGACGCAGTTTACTCTCCTTCTCCCAGCTCAGTCTCTATTTTATGGGATCAGAACTCACTCTAATTTTTTTCAGTGCTTCAACGGACTCGAGAGATCGGGCTCTCGTCTCTGCACTCTTCGCAGGTCTTCCTTTGCCCACCACACTTCCTTTTTTACCTTCCTCGGCAATATTGTGTGTGGCTCGAATTCCCAGTCAGTGGTTATGTCTGTAAGACTTATATATGGGTGGTCTTCCCCATACCCTCATTAACTCTTGAGGAGGTATTCCCACCTACTAGCCTGACTGTAATTCATTCTTGGGTCAGAGGGTTGTTCTGATCCTGAGCAATTTAAATCCAGCAAAGTACTGGTTCGGTGGAGGTTAACGCAACCATCCCTGGTCCCCTCCACCACCTTTTCATAGCATTTTTGGTCTCTTCTTAGCACATCCCCTTTCCAACAGTTATGTAACATGTATCCATTTTCTATTAAAAATAGAAGAATTTACATTCATCGACCTTTTGTACAAAGGTCCATTAAATCAAACATTCATAGCTTTGAGTTTGCCATATTTCTTTGGCCAATATAGTTATAATTAAAAACTGGGGGAAATAGGGTGTTACACTCACCCTCAAATGACTCTGCTAAATCTGTGTCCTCCTGCATGCATTTGAGAGATGATTTCTCTCATGGGATCAGTGAGATTAGGCTTAAAGGATCCACACAGCCTAAGGAAAATTCATAGAGATCAAAAGGTGACAACAACAACAAGGGAAATATTTCCTCCCAGAGTAGCAAATATGGATTTTAAGTGTTTTTATTTATTGATGGTCGAGAACAGTTGACTTCTGAAATTTTGGACAACACATTATTTTTTGATATATGGTAATATATTTTTGGAAATAATTTCAATTATCATTGATATAAATTGTCAAAATATGAAAGTGATGATGGGAGACACAAGGAGGGATGTTTTGCTTGATTTACTAGTTATGTTATGATTGTTAAAGAACTAAAGGAAGTCACAAGGGGTCCCACCTACTAGTTATTATTTATTAAAAACCATTATTATGATTTTATTAATTTTCCCCCTTAACTAAAAAGTTGGTTGAGTTTTAGTTAACTTAACTAAAGAAGCAGTTCAACTACTTCAACCAATTCTAATTTGCTTAAAGGAAAAAGGAAAAGGTGGAACAAGAGGATAATGGAAGGAGAAACATACTAAGGTATGCTCTTTGAGTTTTGTTCAGATAATTCGGTTTTCATTCATTCTTCAGTTTATTGGAAGCCTAATTCTCTTTTATGATATCAGGGTCCTATTGTAGACATCAATATTCAGAGATGAATTACATCATCCAGAGACTTTCTTTTCAGAGGTGTTGATCTATCTTTGATAGTATATGTAGACTTGTCAGTTTATGAATTAGATTTCATGACTGACAAAGGCTATTGTGCAGAGTCGAGTGGGAAACAATCCGTGGCAAGCTTATCCAACTTTTAAAGTTAAGTTTTTTACTTTCTATCAGAAGTCCTTTTGTATGATTCATCGAGGACATCTAAGTTTGACTTTGCTCCGAAACTTCCTCAGGAAATGTTGTAAAGAGAATGATTATTTTGATGATTGGAATGAAATACATTATTTCTTTATGTCTCATCTGTTTTGATTATTGACTTGGTGTCCTTACTTCTGTCTTTATATTTATTTCAACATCTGTTATGTTCAGAAAATTACATAAATAATGAATTTTTCAGCAAGCTTTTATTTATAAAAAAAACCATCCTAAGCACTTGTAATAAATACTTGTGAATTAGGATACCATTCTGATGGCTATAAACATAGGGTGATATTCCCATCTATATTTCTTTACCCAAGCATGATCTAAAAATGTTTGAGTAAGATCATTTCATATCTTTTCCTCAACAGTTCACATATGCAAATACACGCGAAGATCTCTTCATCAAGTGGTTAGAGTATGAGAAGAACAATCCACTTCAGTAAAACCATTAGATGATCAAAAGAAGAGAGAAAGAGAATAGATAGATAGGATCCACCATGTGGCATTTTCTTAACTTAACACAACTTTAGTAGCTATTTTTAATTTAGTTATTTTTTTTTATAAGTAAAGGCATCGACCTTTGCCAAAGGGTCGAGGGTTTTTGGAGAGAAAGACTTTTCTGGAATTTTGTAAGAGAATTATCTTTTGTGCAAGTTATTTCAATTAAGAAGTTATGTTTAGAACCAAAGACACTTCTATCATCTAAGGCGTGAATTTGATTGGACTGAGGGGGACTATCTTTCTCTTCATATTCAATTTTTTGTTGTTGTATTGAGTAAGAGTTATTGTATCTACTATTTAAAGTTATCTTATAATGTCATGACAATTCTTTTATTTTAGTTGATGAATAGAATTCGATTGTGTTAACCTGTGATTGATAGTAGAGCATGGAAAACTATTTTTCTTGCACTAGCTTCCTATCACGTTTATGTTTTTTTTTTTTTCTATAAATTTTTATCTCAGACAATGTTGAATGTCCGCAAATAAAAATGGTATTAATACTGGTTTGAAGTAGTTTAGATCTTCTTCGTCTGCATGCTAAGGTATAAAGGTTATCCTAAAACCCTATTAGAAAAACAGGATCATGGAGCAATACTATAAAACAAATGCAGAAATAAAACACATAAGATACACAATACAATAGAAACATAGATATACGTGGTTCACCCAATGTGGGCTACATCCACCAGAGAAATTGTCAGTTCCTTCATATATTATTATCCAACAAATGAATGGATACAACCTACAACAAACTCGTTGTAACTTCCTCTTCTTTTTCTCACAGTCTCCTATCTCATAATACAATATTCGCAATAATACATAGCCACAATACATTTCCCTCATAAAAAAGGGTTTCCTTCTAGGGAAAAAAACCCTAACATAACTTCTACCGTCAGATCTCCAACCTTATAATGAACGGTCTAGATTTACTATGAAATTACAATATACATTTACAAGGCAATTTTTCCTTTAGGGGGTCGCCCCCAAACCCCCCAGTTGGGGGGATAGCCCCCCTGAACCCCGCAGGGGGGTAACCCCCCCTGCACTCCCCTACGTGAAGGAGTGTACATTCTTCTGGAGTGTAAAGTCTTCATGAGGTATAAACACAAATGAAAACAAAGACCTCTGAAGTAGGAAGATAATCAGGCTCCACAACCAACAATCTCCCACTTGGAGACTGATCTCAACAACTCCAATGTTGTTGTATCTGCTAGACTATGATCCTTCTTAGACCTAGAAAATTTCTCATATTCATCTTCATGCTTGAAGACCAAATGAAACTGAGCAGGAACTCAATTTCTCCATGTTTACTCCCTTAGTTAACATGTCTGCAGGATTCTGGCTAGTGTGTATCTTTTCCAACTTCAAATGTCCATCTTCCAAGATGGATCATATGAAATGGTACATGAGATTGATATGCTTAGTATTCGAATGGAAGGCTGATTTATTTGCAAGATGAATGGAACTCTCACCGTCACAGTACAACCTGCTATTCTCCTACTTTTTTCCCAATTCCTCCATAAACCTCTGTAACGAAATCATTTATTTACTAGCCTCTATAGAAACAACATAATATACTTTTGTTGTTGAAAGTGAAACAACCTTTTGCAGTTTCGAAATCCAACTTACTGTTGTTCCACCTACAGTAGAAACATACCTTGTGGTGCTCCTTCTATTATCTTTATCACCTGCCATATCTGAATCAACATATCCCTATAGAACAATGTTTGAACCTCGAAAACATAATGCATGAGTAGTAGTACCTCTCAAATACCTGAGAATCCACCTTACTTCCTCCCAATGTTCTTTACCTAGATTTTTCATATACCTTCTCACAACTCCCATTGCATGTGCAATATTTGGTCTTGTGCAAACCATCGCATACATCAAACTACCAATTGCTGATGAATAAGGGACCCTGGACATGTATTCTATCTCCTCCTGTGTCTTGGGACACATTTCCTTAGTTAATTTGAAATGACTGGCCAAAGGTGTACGAAATGGTTTTGCATTCTGCATTCTAAACCTTTCCAACACTTTCTCTATGTACTCACCCTGAGACAATGTCAATTTGCGATTTTTCCTGTGTCTTGTTATTCTCATACCAAGGATTTTCTCTGTGGCACCCAAATCCTTCATCGCAATCAAATTAGATAATTTCTTCTTAAGCACATTTATATCCTGTGTATTAGACCCTGCAACAAGCATGTCATCTACATACAATAGCAAGATAATATAGCTTCCATTTTCTAGCCTTTTAAAAAAAACATAGCAATGAGAATGACATATACTATAACCTTGTTCTGTCATAAACCTGTCAAACTTCAAATACCATTGTCTTGGAGCTTTCTTTAGGCCATACAAGATCTTCTTCAACCTTCATACCAAATTCTCCTTCCCTTTGACCTCATACCCATGTGGTTGCTGCATGTAAATCTCTTCCTTCAAATCCCCATGGAGAAAAGATGTTTTTACATCTAACTGTTCAAGATGAAAATCTTCTACTGCCAAAAGACTTAAAATAGTCCTACTCTTAATTGAAGTCATTTTAACAACAAGAGAAAATATTTCATCAAAATCTATACTTTTATTTTTTTCAAACCCCTTTACAACAAGTCTATCCTTGTACCGCTTTTTTCCTCCATCTTCTTCCTTTAACTTGTAAACCCATTTATTCTGCAATGCTCTTTTTCCTGTAGGAAGCTGAACCAAGTCCCAAGTCTGATTATTTACCAAGGAATCCATTTCCTCTTTCATGCCTTGCTCCCACTTCTTTTTGGTGTCTACCTACATTGCCTCTTCATAACATTCTGGTTCACCATAATCAACCAACAATAAATAATACAATGAAGGAGAGTATCGTTCAAGGGGTCTACTTAACCTAGTAGATCTTATAACAACACTTGTAGGAGTTTGAGGTACATGTTGCTAATGTTTTTGTACATTTTGATTTTCTGGTACCTTTGGAATTTCGTTTTTAGAAATCTCATCAAGCACTGTGTATTCTAGTTTTTCATTTTCCTATTTCTTTCCTTGCAACTGATATTTGTACATGACCTTCTCATTGAATATGACATCTATACTCCTAATGATTTTTTTATTTTCATAATCCCATAAGTGTTGGCACAGGGGTAGACTCAGGGTTCAATGCTTAACAACGCACCAACAAAATCCCAACTACCATCCCTTTCGGCGACACCTGTGAAGCAGGTGAAGTCTCACCCGAGGTAGAAGCAGGGGGGGTTATAGGACGCAGGTTTCTGTAACCAAGATGGGACATAGATATGTGATAATAACACTTCACATGGTATTCTATTAACACTTAGGAGATGACATGCATTAGTTTCCTAATCTTAGTAACATCGCAGAACATACCCAAAGATAGATCGACGCAGTAACAATAAATGATTATATATCCTGAGCACTTAGCACTAAGTTAGATCTAACATTCATTTATCATGAACACAAGTAAATCTCTAAGGAACAATAGATCTATCTATCATACATAATAATCAAAGCATTGAGCACATTCATAACATAAACAACACAACATAAAGCAAACCAAAGACACAAGATATACGTGGTTCACCACAGTGTGGGGCTACGTACACCTATCACTCGCCTTCTTTATTATTCATCTGAATCTTACATTCATTCGCTCCTATACACTAAGACACATAATCAAGCTTCGCATTAGACATGATATCTGCACACTGAGCATTAGATCCTCCTTCCAAAACTAGGTCAAGGTACAGAGCCAATTATCTATCAAGCACAGAGCCTTAATTATATACATTCCCTTGCACAAAGCTAATCACATCACTTGCACTTAGCTCTCCGCTCTTCTCTAAAATATTTTCTCCCCCCCATTCTACCATACATTCTTAATTATTTATACTTTTACAATCCCTTACAATAAGGCCTAATCATGGGTAAACCCCATGGGACGACATCCCATAAACCCATTACAAAAACCCTAGAGGACCCCTTACTGGGTCCACATAGCCCGCAAAATAAGTGAGATTTGTGATCTCATCTCCGCTTAGGCGCTCCTTCTTCGAACAATGTGTTGAAGTTCAAAAGTGGTCCAAATCTGACCAAGGTTTCCCCAAAACTTAGTCGAGGGCCAACATGCCCCCAACACTCACCTGTGACTCGTCACGAGTCACTCGGGTCTGGTCAATGCTAATTCGAAGGTCTCGAGATTAACTCAAGCTGCCTCAACTTGCTGCTTCACCTGAGCCTCCTTCTCAACAATCTCCTGGATCATCTACTCTGTAACATGCCCTACCAGGTGTTGTACTACTGTTGCAACCACTTGGTCCAATTGTGAGCCTTGTCCATCAATCTCTTCGAACACCTTGCAGGCTTCGTCTTGCACAGGTTGCAGCTTTTGCATGACTTCCATTACCTTTCCCTGGAGGGTAGTAATCTGTTGTTTTACTGAGCGCTTCTCCTAGGATCTTTTCATTCTTTCCACTGTGGTAAGAAGCTTCATTTGCACCTGCATAGAAAATGCCTATTGTTGTGCCTCCTGTAACTGCACTTCCATCTTTCTTAGCTCTGGATCCTCGACGAGGCGTTCATATGTCTGTGCTCTTCTATCACTCAGTTGTTTGCATTCCTAGGTGAGGGATCTTATCCTTACTACTGTGTTCTTAGTGGTTTCTTCCCTCTGGTGTTGCACCTCCTGCGAGGTGCTCGGTACTGCTTGGGCCTCCAATTCTATTATCCTGGATTGAAGTTGTTGGATGGTCAGAACGAACTTCACTACTTGAGCCTCAATCGACTCATGTTCTTCCTATAGCACAAAGTGACATGCTTTATTCACTACCTCTTTTACCGTGGCTTGCTCTGCGAGCAACTGCTCCTTTTCTCTCTATATCTAGGCTTTGTCCTCCTGGATCATTGCCTGAAACTCTTCTCTCTCACTTTCATAGGCGACTACACTGTACCACACTACTCCTAATTTTTCTAAGACTTCATATTTCTCTTGTTTCAAGGCTTCTATAGCCTTCTCCTTCTCTTCCTTGACTTTCTGAAGTCGATCTTCTGTCGCATCTACAAGTCTTCTCAATTGGGCTGGTTCACCCCCAATTCTGCAATCTGTGACGCAGTAGGTACTGTGTGGACCAAACGAACAACTTGTTGTACTTATTTCAATTCTTTTTTGATCCTTCCATATATCTCCTCCTGCTTCTCTCCATATCTCTGCAAAATATCCTTGGAAGCATCCTCCATAGCTCCGCGGACCAAACTGATATCGTCCTCTGTGAGTGTGGCTTCTAAATGGGGCTTATTAGCGCACATATTCTTCCTTGTTGGAGGTTTCTTTGGAGAAACCTTCCTCTTCTATGGTGTTATTGTCCCAGCAGGGGGATCCTCAATTGGAGGGGTGGTAGCTTTGCCTCCTCCTTGCCCTTCTTCTCCTTCATTTCCTCCTCCCTGTCCTTCTGCTTCATCTTCTCCTCCTCCTCCTAGCGAGACAGACCCATTATCTTCAGAAGTGTTGTCCTCCTCATCACTCTCTATATCCTGGACTTCTTCCTGCTTTTTCTTCTTCTTCGTCCTACTGGACTGTCTGACATGATCAACCTGGGTGACTATGGGGTTTCCTATGTGTTAGAGTTTAAGCTATTATTAGGTTTCTTTTCAATTTACTAGATAACCATAACATAGATAGGATCACTGAGAGAAACACAATCACAAGAGACACATCATTTATCCTGGGAAACCCTCATGGGGGAGAAAACCCAGCAAAAACTTCTTTAATATAGATAGCCAATACAATGCCAAGAGAATAAACCAAACAATACAGAAAGTACTCTCCCAAGTAATGTGTGCCTCTCTCTCTTCCTTCTTCTCCAACTACAACTCCAAACTTGCGCTCTTGATGATCAAGTGAGTGAGTGAACAAATGAGGCGTTGGCCTCCTTTATTTATACAATCTCGCAGGTACTGAAACAAAGTGTCTTTTTACTAGCAGGGTCGACTTCTCTTTTTGGGTGGTTAGAACCACTTTAATTTATTCTGGGGGCTGACTTCTCATTTTTCATATTATAATTAGGGTTTGACCAATCCACAAAATGGGATTTGGTCATTTACAATGCCCGACATGATCAATCCACAAAAGGGGATTGATCTAATGAATAATAGATCAATAATAAATAGAATACTCTTTGCAGTTACAATATTTCAACACTCCCCCTTAACAAGAAGGGTATTCTACAACAACATCAGGCGAGAGAGAGAGCAACATTATCAACAACATCTTGGAACACTAACTGGTGTATCTATAAATCATCGAATTTGTTTCTCATCATCAATAGAAACAACAACACAACACAAAAGTTGGAGCATCATCAACATCAGCATGAGGCTGGCATCACAACATGAAGTTGGCTACACAATATCATCAACACAAAGCTGGCATCACAGTACGAGACTGACAACACATCATCATCAACAAAAATATGGCATCACAACATGAGGTTGGCAACAAATCATCATCAACACGAATCTGGAATCAAAACACGAGGCTGAAAACACATCATCACAGCACGAGGCTGGCACATCATCACAACACGAGGCTGGCACATCATCACAACATGAGGCTGACACATCATCACAACACAAGGCTGTCACATCATCACAACACGAGGCTGGCACATCATCACAGCATGAGGCTGACACATCATCAAAGCACAAGGCTGACACATCATCAGCATGAGGCTGGCATCGCAACACTTAGGTTGGCACATCATCATCATGGGGCTGGCATCACAACACTACTCCCCCTTTCGAGGGAGGTCCTTATGGACTACACCAAGCCTATCTCGAAAGTGCTCAAACTTTACATGAGATAGAGGCTTGGTCAACATATCAACAACCTGTTCATCTGTGCTAACATACTGGAGATTTATGGCTCCTCTCTGCACCATATCACATATGTAATGATATCGGATCTCTATGTGTTTTGACTTTTCATGGAACACAGGGTTCTCTGTCATCTTTATGTAGCTCCATTTATCATATAGGATCAGGGTTGCTTTCATCTCTAGATTGAATAGACCTGTCAACAACTTTTGAAGCCATATGGCTTCACAAATGGAAGAACATGCAACATTGTATTCTTCTTCTACCGTGATGAGAGAAATGCTTGATTTCTTCCTACTCTGCCATGAGATCATGGCTGGCCCCAGACTGAAACAACATCTTGGAGTGCTCTTCCTGTCGGAGACACTTCTAGCCCAATCTTAATCAGTATAACCACTCAGTCTGAAGTCATGGTCTCCATCATAACTGAGACCACAATCTAATGTACCCTTAAGGTACCTCATCACATGTTTTGCAGCAGTCAGGTGAACATGTCTAGGCTCTACCCGAAACTGAATCAAGGTGTTCACATAAAAACATATATCTGGCCTGGTGTTCGTTAGATACATCAGTGATCCAATGATCTGTCTGTACAGTGTAGCATCAATCAATTCTGACGAAGTATCAACTAGGAGCTTCAAATTTGTTTCCATGGGTGTATTCATGGACTTGCACTCCAACATATTAAATCTCTTCAGAATTGCAACTGCATACTTCCCTTAGTTAAGGAAGATCCTCTTCGAGCTCTACTAGACCTCAAGACCTAAGAAATAGTGCATTAGGCTAAGGTCTTTCATCTCAAATTCTACAGCAAGCTTCTTCTTACATTCAGTGATGAGATTTTCTTCTCCAGTTAAGAATAAGTCATCCACATACAACAACAATATAACAGGCTCATCATTCATAACCTTGAAGTAAAGGTTAGAATCTACTTTACTCTTGGTAAAGCCCAAGCTTGTCAGAAAACCATCAATCCTTCCATACCAAACTCTAGGAGCTTGCTTTAATCTATACAGAGCCTTCTTCAACTCGCACACATGAGTCTTCATGTCTTCAACTTCAATTCCTTGAGGTTATTGTATATACACTTCTTCTTCAATGACACCATTCAAGAAGGTTGTTTTCACGTCCATCTGGTGTAACTTCCACTTCATCTTAGCTGCAAGGGATATGATGGTTCTGATTGAAGTGTATTTGGCTACAGAAGAAAATTTCTCTTCATAGTCAATGCCTTCCTTTTGAGAAAAGCCACGAGCAAAAAACCTTGCTTTATATTTCTCAATACTTCCATCAACATCATGTTTTATATTGAAAATCCATTTGGAAGATACAAGATCCTTTCTCTTCGCTCTGGGAACTATTTCCCATACATCATTCTTTATGATGGATTGGTATTCTTCTGTCACGACATCTACCCATTCTTTCTTCTGAATGGCTTCTTCAAAAAAGGTAGGCTCCTTCTCTAAGAGATCACACTTCAAGGCCATATAACTGGAGAATGGCTTAGGCTTCTTCACTTGTCTCATGGTTCCTTCGGGGACACCATACTTCTCTCCATATTGAATAAGTTCCCTTGCCCAGGCTGGCTTTCTCTTGTGGGAGATCGTCATCTGGGGAGGTTCTTGAGATTCTACTATGTCATGATCTTCTAGAATCTCCTCATCAGGGGAAGCTATGACTTCCCTCATTGGTTTTGCAACTCTGGGAGCTACATGTTCCTCTTCATATACTTCTTCAAGATGACATCTTCTTGATTTCTTGAGTGTTTCATCTTCATCAAAGGTTGCATCCATGTTGATCTCAATATGATGGTAACCTAGTATATAAACTCTGAAGGCCTTGGAGACCTCACAGTATCCAACAAATATTCCCTTCTTTCCTAAAGGGTCCAACTTGGTTCTCTTCTCTTTTGGAATATGTACAAATATTGGGCATCCAAATATTTTGAGATGGATTACTTCTGGCTTCTTTCCAGAGAACATCTCTTCATGGGTCTTGAACCCAAGTGCACTATGGGACAATATATTTTGTACATATATTGTTGTTTTTGCTTCTTTTTCCCATAAGCACATTGGAAGATCTTGATCATGGATCATGGTCTTCACTGCTTCCATTGTAGTTCTGTTCTTTCTTTTTGCTACACCATTTTGTTGAGGATTGTAGGGAGTGGTGAGATCCCTCTTGATCCCGACATATTTGCAAAAGTTTGCAAATTCTTTTGAGGTGTATTCTCCTCCATTATCTGACCTGAGTATCTTGATCTTTCTTTCAGAAATATTCTCTATCAAGGCTTTGAATTCCTTGAATTTACTGAACACTTCATCTTTTGATTTCAAAAATTAAGCCCGGGTTTTATGAGAATAGTCATCAATAAAAGATACATAGTAAACATACCCATTGATGGAGGACGATGGCATTGGGCCACACACATATGAGTGAATGATTTCTAGGACTCCTTCTTCTTTACTATCTCTCTTCGGAAAAGGGTTCTTGATGTTCTTCCCTTGTGCACATCCATTGCACACACCTTCATGGTTTACCTTGAGTTCTGGTAGCCTTGTGACTGCCTTGCTTACATAAGGTAATGCCTTGTAGTTGATGTGGGATAATATTCTATGCCAAAGTTCACATGGATTCTCAATGGAGTGGGTCATGGCTACTTCTGAGTGACCCTTTAGCTTATACAAGCCACCTTCTTCTTTTCCAATGACAATTGCTTCTTCCATGGTTTTTCCTTTGGCCCACATAATAAATTCTCCATCTATAAAGGAAACTCTAAAGCCTTTCTTTTCTAAATATGAAATGGAGAGTAAGTTATTTGTCAAAGCTGGTACATAGAGTACATCCTTCATCTTCATTGGGGTCGCTGAATTAAGCTTGTAATTTGATTCTCCTACTCCCTTGATAGGGTATTGATAATCATCTCCAAGTGTAACTTTCTGAGAAAACTTCTTTTCTGAGAGGAAAGAGAGAATGTCTCTTTGACCTGTCATGTTCTTGGAAGAACCACTATCAATGAGCCAAGTGTCCTCACCAGGTGATACTGATCCTAAGAGGGCAGATATTAAGACATAGTCTTCAATTCGTTCTTTTATCATCTTTGTGGGTGGCTCTTCATCTTCAACTGCATGGGCATGGTACCTCTTGTTTTTATTCTTGTATTCTTCTCGTCTAGCTGGATAATGTTTCCCAATATGTCCCATCTTGTCACAGTGGTAACATTGGTAGGATGAGAAATCTTTTTCTCTTCTTTGTCATTTATGAAACTTTTGGAATCTCCTTGGTTGAGATTCGTTATGTATGAATTTGTTTTTGGGGTGAGACTCCTTATGAGTTTCTTTCTAGAAGTAAGACTTCTCTCTTCTTCCTTTAGTGTGAGTAGATAGGGATTGATATTCATCTCTTGATACCAAAGCTTCTCGGTTAGCTACTCTTGATTCTTCTTGAATGCATTCTTCCCAGAGACTATCAAATTGTAGTTTCCCTTTTCTGGCACAAATAGTTTGGATGAATGCATCCCAAGGTCTTGTGATACCATTAAGGGCCATCATTATGAGTTCGTCTTCGTCTATAGTATCTCCAATTGATTCTAGTTTTTCTTTGAATTGTGATATTCTGGAGAAATATTCCTGGATCGTTTCTCTTTTCTGCATCCTTGTATTCTTGAGTTGAGTTCTTAGATTCATCTTTCGATTTATGTTCTTTCCTTCATATAATATATTTAGGGCATCAAACATTTCTTTTGGAGTCTTATATTAATACACTTGAGGAATCCAGTGGTCTTTGATAGAATCTGCAATGATTCTTTTGGCCCTAATAGTGTCCTTTTGGTGTTTTTCTTTATCTGCAGCATCGACGGGTTATGGTACATCTTCTTTAATGAATCTTGCTAGGTCATTCTCTTCAAGAATGATTCCAATCCTATACTTCTAGGAACGAAAGTTTTTTGCACCTTATAGCTTCTCAACAAGCTTAGTGCTTGCAGACATATTTTACCTGGAGTTGGGAAAATGACCAAAAAATGAAAATGCTCAGAATTGAATTTTGAACTTACTAGGAGGTGTGCTTGGCTGAGGCGAGTAGCCTGGTGTGGTTAGATTTCAGAAAATCCAACTTTTTCCCCTTCAAACTTGACCAACGAATTTCTGGACTAGTGCTTCTGGTTTTCTGGTACTTCTGGTTTCCTAGTACGTCTAGTTTTCTGGTGCTTCTGGTACTCGTGAAAACTAGGGTTTCACTTTCCGAAAGATCTAACCACTGAAAAGGTGCGCTGAAGGTGCCAAAGAGTTTCTTGAGGTAGGGCTTACTTTTCTAGATAGTTCTTGGGCTGAAATTCCTCTTCAATGAAAAAACCTAATTTTCATGTACGACAACAATGACGTTTTTCTTCTTCTTTTGAAAGAAGCTCTCTTCATCTTAGCTCTGAAACCATGTTAGATTTTAAGCTATTATTATGTTTCTTTTCAATTTACTAGATAAACATAGCATAGATATGATCACTTAGAGAAACACAATCATAAGAGACACATCATTTATCCTGGGAAACCCTCATGGGGGAGAAAACCTAGCAAAAAATTCCTTAATATAGATATCCAATACAATGCCAAGAGAATAAACCAAACAATACAGAAAGTCCTCTCCCAATTAATGTGCCTCTCTCTCTCTTCCTTCTTCTCCAACTGCAACTCAAAACTTGCGCTCGGGATGATCAAGTGAGTGAGTGAACAAATGAGGCACTGGCCTCCTTATTTATACAATCTGGTAGGTGTTGAAACAAAGTGTCTTTTCACTGGCAGGGCCGACTTCTCTTTTTGGGTGGTTAGAACCACTTTAATTTATTCTGGGGGCCGACTTCTCATTTTGCATATTACAATTAGGGTTTAACCAATCTGAAAAAAGGGGATTTGGTCATTTACAATGCCCAACATGATCAATCCACAAAACGGGATTGATCTAATGAATAATACATCAATAATAAATAGAATACTCTTTGCAGTTACAATATTTCAACACTATAGTGTCAGTGTCAGAGAGTTCTACATCAGCGATGGGTACAAGGAATTCCTTCGGCCACTCCTTTGTAATATTCTCCATGTCTTCATCTGTTAGCTTGTAGTATGACTGTAACTCTTCCTATTTTTCGTCTCGACGCGCAGTGATGTAGATGAAATGCGGATCTACGTGGAACTTTTCTATTGGTCGGTACTGGTGCAGGGTGCGCGGTGTCATGCATGAAAAAGATTCAATCGAAACATTCAATTGTTGATAATATGCATCAAACACGACATTGGACTTCCACTGCTTTGCCATGTGGTTGGTGTACCACAAGGTGGAAAACCTAGTGGCCAACGACTCCAAGGGTTTGATCTCTGGGAAGGTGGCTCCTTCAGGCATTTTCCAAGCGACAAATGTGATCAAAATGATCAACCAGCTGTAGTGGAATTCATATCCCAAATCCTGGGCCTCACGACAATATTTCTCTAGCTCATTGACGAGGTATCTCACCCAGTTCATCTGCATGCCCTCCACACATTTTCCTACGAGGTCCACCACAAACCCGGTGACCTGTGTGGGGCAATTCTTCCTTATGAGCTTGCCAGCTATGATTTGGCAAGTGAGGCACACTACACTATCCTATATAGAGGCTACCCTATAACCTCGCTTTCCTTTTTCGACTTCTTCGTAAGCTTCCTTGATGCACTGTGCCAAGGAGCGGTCTGAGGCCTTCCCTGGATAAAACTATTGAGGGTCAGGTCCCTTCATGCTTAAGCCTATGATTTGATGGATAATCGATGGATCCATAGTAATCCTTTGGTTGATCCACAGGTATCCGCCATGATAGCATGATAGGAGACACAAGCGTTAACCTCCTGGTGGAGGCCAAAATGGGCAATCTTCATTATATTTAGCACGATGGACTGCGCCAGTCCCTTAATCCATGGCTAGAAGATGAGGTGAGGCTTCTTCCCAGATGACTTCATCAAGTAGCAGTGGGGTGCTAACATAGCATAATTCTTCATGTATCCTAATTGAAGTCATTGTTCTTTAGTAGCGGGATCTGTCCTATCTGACTCCCGACTACGCATATTCCTTTCAGAATGTACGCGGTGAATATGGTGTACTAAAAATATCATGGGATATTATCGCGGTTAACTTCTCTAACCAAAGGTGGGATATACTCTGGTAGGATGGACGAGATCTGCTTCGCATTAGCCAGATCACCACAGTGCTTACTTCGTTTCTCAGTCGTGGGGTTGACACAGCTAGAACGACGTCCAATCGAAGGGGAAGCCTGTAGTCCCCTAGTCGATGATACCTAGACACCTTCATATAGCGGCCTATCGTCCATTAGCTTATTGAGAACTTCCTCGAAAGACTTCTCTAATTCACTAAGTTCGCCCGACATTCTAACTTTTAAACAGACAAGTCGAGGTAGGCGAACAAATAAGCGGGGTAGACAAACAAACATCGAGGTATGATAACACAACTCGACACACAATAAATTCTCTTCTTGTCTCAGTTAATCATGGGTAGAAAAAAGTGGTTCCGCTGCAGCGACCAACAAGTTAAATAAGCGGACCCTTGTAACAGATTCTTCCAACGGCCAGGAATGCTTCGATTAATGTGAATCTGTCCGTTATGGGGCAGTATCAACGTCCAAAAGTGGTCAGTCCCTCCATAAATGTTTTTTCTAACCATTTCGTAGCGTCATTTTAACGGTCGGGGTGCCTCCAACGGTCATATAGCTTCGCCAGGGCGAAGTCCCATTCTACGCGGTCATGCTGTTCCAGCGAGGTTCAAATCCCGTGAACTTGCGAGGTTCCAGTCTGCGAAGTATTCCATCTGTTCCATGCATCTTCTTGTAGCTTTTCCAACTTAGCTTTCTTTTTATTAAGCTTCCTTTCCTTCTTTCCTATGATCTGAGTCTCTCTAACTGTTTCTGGAATCCTCCTTCCATTTTTATTCTTATCTTCCCCTAGCGTAGTGACTTCACACTGTTGATGTGCCCTCAAAGGGTCTGAAGTTAATATCCCTTATCTTAATACTTCCAGGGTGGATATACTTCTTTCTTGAATGGATAGGTCCTTCAAACCTTCATGCATTATTTCAACCTTAACAACTAATTCTCTTGCCTTTTGTCCCTCCTACATTGTTATTTTGTTATGTTGCTTCGACTTATCCTCTCATTCTTCTATTAGATGATCTATTTTTTCTGGCTATGAAATCTCGTAGTTCTTACTTTTTATTTCTTGTAACTTCTTCCTCTGCTTTCCTTCTGATCTAATCCTTCTCAATCCAAGTCTTACCTAACAAAAGTGGGAAAGGGACGTTGTTCTCAAAAAACTTAATGACTTCAAATTCCTCTTCAGTCGATGTTCCATGAATAATAATAGGTACTTTAGTAACTCTTCCACATAAGGTTATCATATTTCCCTTAAACAATCCTATCCTTCCCAATGAAGGTACCACAGTAGGCTTTCCCAAAATTTCCCAAGTGTCTTCTGTCATAATATTCACTTGTGTTTCTTGATCCAAGACATAGTCTATGTCGAAGTCTTCTATTCTTGCACTTATGCGTGGTTTTACTTTCAGGATATTTGGTAAACTAACATCTTTGTGAATAACCATTGTTTCTTTCAACTGTAATAACGCAGTCTAATCTTTCTCTGATTCTTTCTTTTTATGATTCTCTAACATGCCCTTAGTCTCTTGACTTCCTTCATAGTTTTTTTGTCTCATGTTCATTCATTCAACTTTAGCAATCATGCTTGAACAATCCTCAACCTCATGACCAACAATATTACAAAAAATACAAATAGGACCTGCGCTAGGGAATTCCTTAGCAAGATGTCCCAGTCTTCTGCAATTATAGCACAATGTCAATCCTCTTTTCTTTTTTAAGGCTCCCCAACCTCTTTTGTACCGTGCACTAGGATCACAGTGCCGGACCTGCATTCTGCAAACAAATTTTCTAGGTTTCGACATCCACTTATTAGTCCAAAAAATATTTCTATGCATAGGAATAACATACCTTTCTTCATTTCTATTAACTTTACTCAAATCAACTCTTTCTTTCAACTGCGCCCTAGCCTTCAAACTAGGACAAAATATGTTAAACATACTTAAATTCATGCTTTCAAAACAAAACATTTCACTTATCTTTCTCTTATCAAAGCACAAATCTTTACCTCTTTTAAGATCTTACCTCTTTTCTTCAGATTAGATTTATTTCTTAGCATAGAGCTTTGCAGGTCAAGTAGATTACTACACACTTCAGCAATAGATCTACGCACAGAGCTTCTTTTTTCTTTACTTCAGTTCCCAACAATCACAGTTTCAAGTCCCAACAACATAACCATTTTTTGGCACAGGGGTAGACCCATGGTTCAACACTTAACATCGCACCAAAAAAACCCCAGATACCGACCCTTTCAGCGACACCTGTGAAGCAGATGAAGTCTCACCCAAGGTAGAAGTAGGGGGGGTTACAGGACGCAAGTGTCTGTAACCAAGTTGGGACACAGATTTGTGATAATAACACTTAGAATGTGACATGCATTAGTTTCCTAATCTTAGTAACATAGCAGAACATACCCAAAGATAGATCAACGTAGTAACAATAAATGATTATATATCCTTAGCACTTAGCACTGAGTTAGATCTAACATTCATTTATCCTGAACACAAGTAATGCACCAAGCAACAACCGATCTATCTATCATACAAAATAATCAAAGCACTGAGCATATGCATAACATAAACAACACATCACAAAGCAAACCAAAGACACAAGATATACGTGGTTCACCCCAGTGTGGGGCTACGTCCACCAACCGCTTTTCCTTCTTTATTATTTTCTGAATCTTACATTCATTCGCTCCTGTGCACTAAGACACAGAGTCAAGCTTCACATTAGATAGGAGATCTACGCATTGAGCACCAGATCCTCCTTCCAAAACTAGGTCAAGGCACAGAGCCAATTCTCTATCAAGCACAGAGCCTTACTTACATACATTCCCT